>ML363788.1:0-19046 GCA_005239505.1 Nicotiana paniculata | reverse complement strand
ATTGTCATTGAGTTTATTCGTGTTCTGGAGTGATCTATGAGTTACCCTTCGGTGTTGCGAGGAGTTGTGATTGTTGGTTATATGCACATATGGTGCGAATCTATCTGGGCTTTATAGCGGGATTTGAGAAAGGTAAGTAGTTGGGTATTACGAGATTGAGACGTATTGGTTATGTTCTTTTGGGTTCGTGTGGCATGCTATCGTCTGATTTCCCGTGGTTATGGTAGTGAACTTTGAGTACTTGATGTCGAATTACTCGTGGTTATTGAGTTTGAGAAAGGTGGCTCGAAGTATTTCATGTGGACCAGTGTTTGGATAGGGTCGTTCATTGCAGCGAACTTATGTGGAGGTATGATCCTTCGAGTTAGATTTGTGTGTTCTGGTTCTACGATGTGTGGTGGGTTCTCAGCATTGTGTTTCAGTGATACCGGTGAGCTTGCAGTACATCTCTCGCATTGGAGTCACATTTTCCATGATTTGAGTACATTTGGGATGGTGTATATTTGTGCGCGGACTGCACGGGTTGTGGCTTTCAGCGGTATTGATGCGTCACGTCACTAGAGTGGTTGTGGTAGATGAGAAGAGGTCGTCGGACCTGGAATGGGTGCTACCGGGTCTGGTTGTGGTATATCTGGGAGGATATTGATGTTGATCGGCTTAGAAATTTTTGCTATATTTCCTGTCGAAGAGGGGGGGTTCCATCACTTGTTGATCCGACGAATGGGTACTAGTTTCTGTGTGTTTCTTTCATCATTAGCAGTATATGGAAGTGTTAGAACGAGACTTTGCTTGAGAGGTTATTTACCTGTATTGGGTTGTTTTGAGCAGCTATTGTGATTATGAGTTATCGATATTAATGTCTGAGTCATGTGGTATATCATGTGATTACATCGTGGGTTACGGATATGGCTTGATACATCGTGTTCAGACTTATTCAGTTATAGATGTGGGATTTTGATCTAATAAGTTATTTCAAAATTTGGAAATTTGGTTCTAAGGTTTATGTGTTATGTTGATTATGAAATTTCAGCTATGTTGTGCTATTGGACCTATATGGGTCAGGGTGACGTGGGATCACCCCCGGTATGTGCGTGGTTAGGCTACACCGGCAATTTTGATGGTTTTTGGAACAACTCTGGGCACGTTAGAGGACAAACGTATGTTTAGATGGGGGAGAATGTAACGACCCGATCGGTCGTTCCGAGAGTTTTTGCCACGTTTCCCCGCTTCTGCTTCATTATATGTGGTTCAGCTCTGTTATATTATGTTAGGTTGGTTGGCTCGGGTTCGGAGCAGTTGTGGAGAGAAATGAGACGCTTAGCCTCCTAAGTTGGTGAATTAGTTGGAAAAGTCAACCGGAAGTTGACTTACAGATAAACGATCTCGGGATGTGGTTTTTATGGCTCGGATAGCTTCGTTAGGTGATTTGAGACTTAGGAGTGTGTCCAGAATGTTCTTTGGAGGTCCGTGGTAGAATTAGGCTTGAATTGACGAAATTGAATTTTTGGTGATTTCTTGTCGGCAGTGGAAAATTAGCTATTGGGGTCGGAATTGAATCACGTAAGTTGGAATAGGTTTGTAGTGTCGTTTGTGATGTGTGTGCAAAATTTCAGGTCATTCGGACGTGGTTTGCTTTGTTCACTTACCTCAAATTCGCAGGCCACTCACGCTCAATTACCGCTTTTCCTTTCGAATTCACCTCCAACAAATTCGAATCTAATGATAATTAGCTTGATACCTCTAATTAAGGCCAAAGAAAGTAACTTTACTAAAAATTTATGATTTTCCTAAGTTTTCTCAAAAAAAGTTAAAATCCGACCTTGGACCCGCTTTGTCCAAACTCGGGATTTGGACCAAATTACATTTACCCTTTCACCCTTGTGCCCGAATATGCAATTAGTTGCAAAATCCGACCCCAATTGGAGGTCAAAATTCGATTTTCACTAAATTCCTTAAATCTACCAAAATCCTCAATTTTTACCATGTAAATTCTTGGTTTTAGATTGAAAAGTGATGAAAAACATTGGGTAATTGAAATATAAGAGTTTAGGAATGTTTACCAACACCTTGGTGATGAGTTTGTGTGAAGACAATCGCCTCTAGGTCTTTGTAGTTCAAAAATTGGTGAATTCGGGGTTAATTCGGTATTCAGATGTTGCTTTGAGTGATTTGAAGGCTCGACTAAGTTTGAATGATGTTATGGGATGTGATGGTATAATTGGATGAGGTTCCGAGGGCCTCTGATGAGTTTTGGGTGGTTATCGGACTTAGCATTTGGGAGGAACCTGGCCTGGGAGAGCAGGTGCAGAAGATGGATCGCACCTGCGGGACCGGAGGTGCGGGTAGAAGGCCGCAAATGCGGATTTTTAGTTTAAGTGAGAATCTGCACCTACGAGGAATTTTCCGCAAGTGCAGCGCCGTAGGTGCGGGCATGGGGTCGCAGGTGCGAGATTGCTGGGAAGAACCTATATAAGGTTGCCTTCGCGAATTTTCACTCATTTCTTCACCATTTTTGTCGGATTTTGGAGCTTTGAGATGGGATGTCAAGGGGGAATCAAGTATATTCTGTGAGGTAAGCTACATGGACCTTGTATGTTGTGTTTAGGTCGATTATTCCATTGTTTAATCATTTTTTAGTGGGAAAATTTTGAAGATTAGGGCTTGAAATTTTAAAGTATAAATTGAGGATTTGAGGGGCCATCTGGGGTCCAATTTTGATGTATTTGGTACGCATGAACTCGTGAGAGCGTAGGGTTCTAGTTTTGTGACTTTAATCGGAATCCGAGACTTGGGCCCGGGAGTCAGGTTTGGCCAATTTCGGGATTTTTTTAATGTAAATTGGATATTGTGGAGTGGGCTCTGTCCCTTTAGCATATTGTGATGATATGAATCTGTTTTGAATAGATTCGAAGAGTGTTGAGTCCGAGTCGAGGGGAAAAAGCATCACGGAGTAGTTTTTCATCCAGTTTGAGGTAAGTAACGATTGTAAATCTATACCTGAGGGTATGAAACCCCGGTATTTCATGTTGTTTTGATAAATGAGGTGAAGCGCATGCTAGGTGACGGGCGTGTGGGCGTGCACCGGTAGGGATTGTGACTTTGTCCGTCCCGTAGCGGCTATTGAGTCGCGTATTTGATTTGAAATAATATGACATTCTGTACTTTTGAGATTTATACTATATTTTGGGTTGTATGCCATGTTTGGGGCCTTGTGCCGACCTGTTTGGACCCTCAGGGGTGTTTTTACTACTATTCTCACGCTGTTTTGATAGAAAATATAATCTTAGTCATAATTTATACTTGTTTACTGATTATTCCTGTTTATCACCCTGTTTTCAAACAAATAAAATAAATTTTGGGCTGAGTCCCTGTAACGACCCGGCCGGTCGTTCCGTGAGATCTGGCCCGTGTTCCCTGTTTATGCTTTGTCATGTGTTGCTTAGCCTATTTATGATGTGTGGGGTCGGTTGGTTGGGGTTCGGAGTGGTCGTGGTGAGAAAAGAGACACTTAGTCTCTTAAGTTGGCCTTATTGTTATAAAAGTCAACCGAAAGTTGACTATTAGGTATAAGACCTCGGAATGTGGATTTTATAGCCCGTGTAGCTTCGTTAGGTTATTTGGGACTTAGGAGTGTGTTTTGGAATGTGGTATTGATGTCTGGAGTAGAATTTGGCTTGAAATGGCGAAATTGAGGTTTTGGCGATTTCCGGTCTGCAGTGGAAAATAGGCTATCGGGGTCGGAATGGAATTCCGGAAGTTGAAATAGGTTCGTAGTATCATTTGGATGTGTATGCAAATTTTTAGGTCAATCAGACGTGTTTTGGGTGGCTTCGGCATCTTTGGCGAATTTCGGAAGTTAGAAAATCCTTAGGCTTGAATTCAAGGTTAATTCGGTATTAGGATGTTGCCTTGAATGAGTCGAAGGCTCGACTAAGTTTGAATGATGTTATTGGATGTGATGGTATGTTTGGATGAAGTCCCGAGGGCCTCGGATGAGTTTCAGGTAGATATCAGACTTAGTATTTGGTTGGCAACTGCTGAAATCTGGTATCAACTGTTTCTGGTTTCCAATGTACGCGATCGAAGGAGTCCATTCGCGATCGCGTAGGCTTATTTTGGGGCAGAGGTAAGTTTGATCTACATGGTCACAGGGTTAGGGTCGCGATCGCGTAGTTTCGCAAAGCGAACACGTGGCTATGGTCGCATTCGCGGAAAAGGATTTGGAGCGGCGGTGTGATGAAGGAATTAATTTACGCGATCGCGTAGAGTTGCGCGCGTTCGCATTGTTGTGAGAAGGTGCTATCCGCGATCGTGTGTGTGTTTTTGTGATCTCGTAAGGTTCAAATGCAGGGAGGCTAGTTTGTTCTTCGCGATCGCGAGGCTTTTTCCGCGATCACAATGGAGACTTGTCTGGGCAGAATGTTTAAGTTCAAAATGAGGGTTTAGTCCATATTTTCAAAAACTCATTAGAGAGCTCGGGAGAAGGTGAAATTTGAGGAGGTTTTTAGTGGAGTAATTGGGGTAAGTATTCTTCACTCACATTTGGGTTAATTCCATGATTTAGTCTTGATTTTCATCATTTAATTTAAGAAATTAGAGTGGAAATTGGGGGATTAGGGGGCTTGAAGTTCTAGACCTTGATTTGAGGAATTGAAGGGTCATTTGTTATCGGATTTTTGTGTATTTGCTATGTATGAACTCGTGAGAGTGTTCCAGTTTTGTAATTTTTATCGAATTTCGAGACATGGGCCCGGGGGTCAGGTTTGGCCAATTTCGGAATTTTGGTTGAACTTTATAATTTTCGAGTGGGCTTCGTTCCTTAGCATATATTAATGATGTAAATATGAATTTTGGTAGATTTGGAGCAATCAGAGGCCGAGTCTAGAGACAAAGGCATTGAGGGCTAGGATTTTAGCCGGTTTTGAGGTAAGTAACGTTTCCAAACTTGGTTCTGAGGGTTCGAAACCCCGAACTATATGATATATGACTATAATTAAGGTGACACACATGCCAAGTGACGGACGTGTGGGCGTGCACCGAGTGAATTTTGGCTTGGCTCATCCCATGGCACCGTTTAGTAGCTATTTCGGATTGATCCGCACTTTTACTGATTTGGTTAAGGTAAATATGCTAGAAAATCATGCTAAGTCAAATGCTAGGGCTTCACGCAGAAAATGCTGAGACACGAGTGGTCGTATATTGCTGTCTCCTTATGTGTTTATTTTATTTTGTATACTTAGTCCTGTCATTTCAAATCATTTAATGCCTTAGTCTCGGTAATTTTTGATGTTATATATTTATCATTGTTTTGGGCTAGTTCATGCATCTGTGAGCCCATGTGAGTGAGACTGGAGAGTAATGACTGAGTGCGGCGGAGGGCCTTTAATTGGGACAGTTATGAGATCGGACTGCACACCGCAGCGATACTCTAATCATGCATTCATTGGCTTGATAAGCGCTTGGGCCAATAGGAGCCCCTCCGGAGTCTTTACAGCCCTAGTGAGCGCATTGATATTGAGGGACGGATCTTCCCTAGACATGGATCTTGTCCAAAGTTGATGATATGTGAGGGATGAATCGTCCCTGGACATGGATCTTGTCCAAGTGTTGTATTCTAGAGATGGATCTTCTCCGTGGGGGGCTGGATTGGCCTTTTCCTCAGTACTGAGTGACTACGGTCACCGGTGTTAATGCATATCCCGGGATGGATTTTCCCTGGGCCTGAGAGCCATATACAGTACTGAGTGGATTTCTCTGTGAGAGTTGTGAGCACTATGTGCATTTCCACACTGTTGATACATTAGCATGTAGAGTAATGAGGTATACGTGGGTTACTTATCATATCGGTCATATTCTGTTTTCATTATCCATTGAATCTGTGAGCATGCCTAAATTCTGTGTACTGTTTTCATTACAATTATTGAGGTTCATTCCGTCACTACCTCTCATCCTGTAGTTTGGGTTCATTATTTTTGAGTTGGTGTAGTCACGTTACCCCCTGCACCTTGTGTGCAGATCCAGGTACAGCGGGACCCGGTAGTGGTTGCTGAGCTGCAGTCAGAGTTCCTTGGGAGGCATCGAGGTAGTAGTTGGCGATCGCAACCTCAATTATCTCCTTCTCTATATACCTGTCTTATTTAGTTATTTCAGACAACCTTATGTCAGCATTGTATTTTGATATTCGATGTAGTAGCTCATGACTCGGTGACACTAGATTTAGGTTTGGATTTTCTCTTACTTATGTTATTCAATGACGACTAAACTCTTAAATTCATTATAAATATGAGACTTTTGCTGCAAATATAATGGATTATCTGAAAATACCTGGACCCGGTATTTTCACGATAGGCGCCATCACGACCGGGTATTTGGGGTCGTGACACGTTGGTATTAGAGCCCTAGGTTATATAGGTCTCTCCATTCATGAGTAGGTTTAGTAGAGTCTTGAGGATCGGTATGGAGACATCTGATCTCATCTTCAAGAGGCTACAGAACCTTTAGGAAAAATCTCACATTCTTGAATTTTGTCGTGCGAAACTGTTGATTCCTGAAACTAAACTTATGTTGTTTTCATTCTCTCACAGATGGTGAGGACTCGCGCTACTGATCAGGGTGACCAGACACTAGCTAGACCAGCAAGAGGTCGAGGCCGCGGTCGAGGCCGTGGAAGAAGGAGGGGTGCAGCCCGTGCAACAGTCGGGGCAGTACTTGTGGACCCTCCTATTGTTCAGGATCAGGTCCCCGCCACAGATGTTCCAGTGGGACTGGATCAGGCACTGGCTATGCCTATTGTGATTCCGGGACTTCAGGAGACCTTAGCTCAGATTTTGACGGAGTGCACCAGTCTTGCACAGGTAGTCGCTATGTCTACTATCGCCGCTACTTCTTAGGCTGGGAGAGGCACTCAGACTCCAGTTGCCCGGACACTTGAGCAGGTTACCCTGGGGCTTCAGACACCGGGGGAAGCTCCAGCCGAGCCGGTTGCCCCAGCACAGGATTTTGTGGTCCCAGCTTTGGCAGACGATGATCAGCGCAGGTTGGGGAGATTTAGTAGACTTCAGCCTCCGACTTTCAGTGGTACTAAGGGCGAGGATGCCCAGGGCTTCTTAGACAAGTCTAAGAGGATTCTTTGCACAACAGGGATATTGGAGGCCAGTGGGGTCCCATTTACTACCTTCCAATTCTCAGGAGTTGCACTCGCTTGGTGGGAGGCCTATAAGAGGCGTAGACCTGTTGATGCAGCGCCCCTTACCTGGCGTCAGTTCTCCATTCTGTTCCTGGATAAGTATATACGACAGTCCCGCAGGGAGGAGCTGCGCAGGGAGTTCGAGCAGTTACGTCAGGGGGACATGACCGTGATGCAGTATGAGATGAGGTTCTCCGATTTAGCCCGTCATACCAGTTGGCTAGTTCCCACAGATAGGGAGAGGATCAGGAGGTTCATTGATGGGCTCACTTATCAGCTTCGGATTTTTCTGACCATGGAGAGGGTATCTGGGGCTTCTTTTGAGGAGGTGGTTGACATTGCCAGAGAGATTAAGTCAGTTCACCGCCAGGAGAAAGTGTAGAGGGAGTCCAAGAGGCCTTGAAGGTCTGGTAGTTTTGGTGGTGTTCATTCAGGAGGTCAGTCTCAGCATAGCAGAGGCCATTCATTTAGGCCCCCTCAGCCAGTCCGCCCAGCTTACAGTGGTGCATCATCGGGGCATGGTCCCCGCAGCTCTCATCCGGGCCGTTCCTCATTCGGTGTTCTTCCAGCCCAGAGTTCATCTCGGCCATCGTGTGTTCAGGGTTCCTCGACGCATGGTTATTCTGGTTCTAGGGGTTCCCCTCTGTCCCCACCGTCATTTGGTGAGAGGGGTTGCTTTGAGTGTGGTGATCTGGGTCATATCAAGAGGTTTTGTCCCCGTCTTTCGGGTGGTTCATTCCAGTAGAGGAGCCAGCCTTCAGCTTCAGCACCAGTTACTTCACCACCCGCCAAGGTAGCTAGGAGTGGGGGCCAGTCAGCTAGGGGCTGCCCTAGAGGGGGAGGTCGATCAGGTGGAGGTCAGGCTCGATTTTATGCACTTCCAGCCAGACCAGATGCTATGGCCTCAGATGAAGTGATTATAGGTATTGTTTCAGTATGTCACTGAGATGCTTTGGTCTTATTTGATCCAGGCTCCACGTATTCTTATGTTTCATCATACTTGGCTCATTTTCGGGATATACCTCGTGAGTCCTTAGTTACATCTGTTCATGTGTCGACCCCGGTAGGAAATACTATTATTGGACCGTGTGTACTGGTCATGTGTGATATTTATTGGGGGTCTGGACACCCGAGTGGATCTGTTGTTTCTTAGCATGATTGACTTTGATGTGATATTAGGCATGGATTGGCTATCTCTGTGTCACGTTGTTCTAGATTGTCACACCAAGACCGTGACATTAGCGACGTCAGGATTTTCGAGAGTTAAGTGGAGAGGCTCTGTTGAGTATGTGCCTAGTAGAGTGATTTCATACCTGAAGGCCCAGCGTATGGTAGAGAAAGGGTGTTTATCGTATTTGGCTTTTGTGAGGGATGTTAGTGTTGAGACTCCCACTATTGATTATGTTCTTGTGGTCCTTGATTTTCCGGACGTGTTTCCTGCTGACCTGCCAGGCATGCCACCTGACAGGGATATTGATTTTGGTATTTATTTGGTGTCGGGCACTCATCCCATTTCTAACCGTATCGTATGGCACCGGCGGAGTTGAAGGAATTGAAAGAGCTACGGTGTTCAGCCTAGTGTGTTGCCTTGGGTTGCACCGGTGTTATTTGTAAAGAAGAAAGATGGTTCCATGAGGATTTGTATTGACTACAGGCAGTTGAACGAGGTTACAGTCAAGAATAAGTATCCCTTGCCTCGTATTGATGATTTGTTTGACCAGCTTCAAGGAGCCAGAGTGTTCTCTAAGATTGACTTGAGATACGGGTATCATCAGCGGGATTCTGATATTCCCAAGACAGCTTTCAGGACTCGTTATGGTCACTATGAGTTTATGGTGATGTCTTTTGGGCTGACCAATGCCCCATCAGAGTTCATGCATTTGATGAACAATGTGTTTCAGTCGTACTTGGATTCTTTTGTTATTGTGTTCATTGATGACATCCTGGTATATTCTCGTAGCCAGGAGGAGCACGCTCAGCATTTGAGAGTTGTTTTACCGAGATTGAGGGAAAAGAAGCTTTTATGCAAAGTTCTCCAAGTGTGAGTTCTGTATTGGCTCAGTAGCTTTCTTGGAGCACGTGGTGTCCAGTGAAGGTATTCAGGTTGATCCAAAGAAGATAGAGGTGGTGCAGAGTTGGCCCAGACTCTCCTAAGCTACGGAGATTATGAGCTTCCTTGGTTTGGCGGGATATTACCGTCGCTTTGTGGAGGGGGTTTTTTCTATTGTTTCTCCCTTGACCAAATTGACCCAGAAGGGTGCTCCGTTCAGGTGGTTAGACGAGTGTGAGGAGAGCTTTCAAAAGCTCAATACTACATTGACCTCAGCTCCAATGTTAGTATTGTCATCAGCTTCAGGTTCTTATACCATATATTCTGATGCCTTGAGGATAGGCATCGGTTGTGTTTTGATGCAGGAGGGTAGGATGATTGCCTATGCCTCGCGCCAGTTGAAGACTCATAAGAAGAATTACCCAGTGCATAATCTCGAGCTAGCAGCCATTGGTCACGCCTTAAAGATTTGGCATCATTATTTGTATTGGGTGCATTGTGAGGTTTTCAGTGACCACCGTAGTCTGCAACATCTGCTTAAGCAGAAGGATCTGAATTTGCATAAGAGGAGATGGTTGGAGCTTCTCAAGGACTATGATATCACTATTCTATACCATCCGTGGAAGGATAATGTAGTGGCCGATGCCTTGAGTCGCAGAGCAGAGAGTTTGGGGAGTCTAGCATATCTTCCAGCAGCAGAGAGACCATTAGCACTTGATGTTCAGGCCTTAGCGGGCCAGTTGGTGAGGTTGGATCTATCAGAGCCCCGTCGAGGATTAGCTCATGCAGCTTCTCGATCTTCTCTTTATGACCGGATCAGAGAGCACCAGTATGATGAACCACACTTGCTTGCTCGTCAGGATAAGGTTCGACGAGTTGATGCTAGGGATGTAGATATTGGTGATGATGGGGTTATGAGGATGCAGGGTCGAATTCGTGTGCCCAATGTAGATGGGCTTCAAGAGTTGATTTTAGCGGAGGCCCATAGCTCGCGGTATTCCATCCATCCGGGTGACAAGAAGATGTATCAGGATCTGAGGTAGCATTATTGGTGGAGGCAAATGAAGAAGTATATTGTTGAGTTTGTAGATCGGTGTCTCAACTATCACCAGGTCAAGTATGAGCACCAGAGGCCAGGTGGGTTGCATCAGAGATTGGATATTCCGGAGTGGAAGTGGGAGCGGATCACCATGGACTTTGTAGTGGGCTTCCACGGATTTCGAGGAGGTTCGATGCTATATGGGTCATTGTGGATCGGATGACCAAGTCTGCGCACTTCATTCCTTTTAGTACTACTTATTCTTCGGAGTGGTTAGCTGAGATTTATATTAGGGAGATTGTCCGGTTGCATGGTGTTCCAGTTTCTATCATTAACAAAGGTACTCAGTTCACATCTCAGTTTTGGAGGGCCGTGCAGAGAGAGTTGGGTACTCAGGTCGAGTTGAGCACAACATTTCATCCTCAGACGGACGGGCAGTTAGAGCGCATGATTCAGATCCTAGAGGACATGTTGTGGCCTTGTGCCATTGATTTCGGGGGTTCATGGGACCAGTTTCTTCCACTCGCGGAGTTTGCATATAATAATAGTTATCAGTCGAGTATCCAGATTTCTCCGTACGAGGCTTTATATGGTAGGAGGTGTTGATCTCTGGTTGGTTGGTTCGAGCCGGATGAGGTTAGGCTATTGGGCACAGACTTGGTACAGGATGCGTTGGATAAGGTGAAGTTGATTCAGGAGTGGCTTCACACGGTGCAGTCTAGGCAAAAAAGTTCCGGTTCGGGATGTGTCTTTCATGATTGGGGGGAAGGTGCTACTGAAGGTGTCACCCATGAAGGGTGTTATGCGGTTCGGGAAGAGGGGAAAGTTGAGTCCCCGGTTCATTGGGCCTTTTGAGGTGCTTCAGAGGGTTGGAGATATGGCTTATAGGCTTGTTTTTCCACCTAGCTTATCAAGCGTCCATCCGGTGTTTCATGTTTCCATGCTCCGGAAGCATGTTGGTGACCCGTCTAATGTCTTGGACTTCAGTTCAGTTCAGCTAGAGGGTGATATGTCTTATGAGGTAGAGCTAGTGGCTATTTTGGGTCGTAAGGTCATAAGGTTAAGGTCTAAGGATATAGTTTCAGTGAAGGTACAATGGAGAGGACAATCGGTAGAGGAGGGCACTTGGGAGACTAGCGAGAGGTCGAGGTCGTGGCAGGGGGAGGGGTGTACCCCACACAGCAGTCCGGGAAGTGCCTGTGGACCCTCCTATAATTCAGGATCAGGTCCCCGCCGCAGATGTTCCAGCGGGACCGGCTCAGGCACTGGCTGTGTGTATTGTGATTCCAGTACTTCAGGAGACCCTAGATCAGATTTTGACGGTGTGCACCAGTCTTGCACAGGAAATCGCTATGTCTACTGTCGCCGCTACTTCTCAGGTCGGGGGAGGCACTCAGACTCCAGTTGCCAGGACACCTGAGCAGGTTACCTAGGGGCTTCAGACACCGGGGGCATCTCCAACCCAGCCGGCTGCCCCACCATAGGATTTTTTGGTCCCAACTTTGGCAGACGATGAGCAGCGCAGGTTGGAAGGATTTAGTAGACTTCAGCCTCCGACTTTCAGTGGTACTGAGGGCGAGGATGCCCAAAGCTTCTTAGACAAGTGTCAGAGGATTCTTCGCACATAAAGGATATTGGAGGCTAGTGGAGTCCCATTTACTACCTTCCAGTTCTCAGGAGCTGCACTCGCTTGGTGGGAGGCCTATGAGAGCGTAGACCTGTTTATCCAGCGCCCCTTACCTGGCGTCAGTTCTCCATTTTGTTCCTGGAGAATTATATACCGCAGTCCCGCATGGAGGAGCTATGTAGGGAGTTCGAGCAGTTGCGTCAGGGGGACATGACCGTGACACAGTATGAGATGAGGTTCTCCGAGTTGGCCCGTCATGCTATTTGACTAGCTCTCACAGATAGAGAGAGGACCAGGAGGTTCGTTGATGGGCTCACTTATCAGCTTCAGATTTTTCTTACCATGGATATGGTATCTAGCGCTTCTTTTGAGGAGGTGGTTGACATTGCCAGAGATATTGAGTCAGTTCGCCACCAGGAGCGAGTCGAGAGGGAGGCCAAGAGGCATCGAGGGTCTGGTAGTTTTGGTGGTATTCATTCAGGAGGTCAGTCTCAGCACAGCAGAGGCCGTTCATTTAGGCCCCCTCAGCCAGTCCGCCTAGTCTACAGTGGTGCATCATCGGGGAATGGTCCCCGCAACTCTCATCCGGGCCATTCCTTATTCAATGCTCTTCCAATGGTTATTCTGTTTCTAGGGGTTCCCTTCTGTCCCCACCGTCATTTGTTGAGAGGGGTTTCTTTGAGTGTGGTTTTTCGGGTCATATCAAGAGGTTTTGTCCCCATCTTTCGGGTGATTCAGGAGCGGCTTCGCACGGCCCAGTCTAGATAGAAGAGTTATGCGGACCAAAAGGTCCGGGATGTGTCTTTCATGATTGGGGGGAAGGTGTTACTGAAGGTGTCACCCATGAAAGGTGTTAGGCGGTTCGGGAAGAGGGGCAAGTTGAGTCCCCGGTTCATTGGTCCTTTTGAGGTGCTTCAGTGGGCTGGAGATGTGGCTTATAGACTTGTTTTTCCACCTAGCTTATCGAGCGTCCATCCGGTGTTTCATGTTTCCTTGATCCGGAAGCATGTTGGTGAACCGTTTAGTGTCTTGGACTTCAGCTCAGTTCAGCTAGATGGTGATATATTTTATGAGGTAGAGCTAGTGGCTATTTTGGGTCGTAAGGTCAGAAGGTTGAGGTCTAAGGATATAGTTTCAGTGAAGGTACAGTGGAGAGGACAGCCGGTGGAGGAGGCCACCTGGGAGACCAGCGAGAGGTAGCCTCTTCCACCGGCTGTCCTCTCCACTGTACCTTCACTAAAACTATATCCTGAAGTTTATTCATGAGAGGCTTCGCACTCCTAAGTCCAAAATCACCTAACGAAGATATCCAGGCTGTAAAATCCACATTCCGAGGTCATTTACCTAATGGTAAACTTCCGGTTGACTTTTCTAACCATAAGGCCAACTTAAGAGACTAAGTGTCTCTTTTCTCACCACGACCACTCAGAACCCGAACCAACCAACCCCACACATTATAAATAGGCTAAGCAACACATGACAAGGCATAAACAGGGAAAACGGGGCAGAACTCAAAAACGACCGGTCGGGTCGTTACAATCCCCGTGATTTGTGGTGAGTTACCCGAGTGGCTTGTGAGGGTGATGACTAAGTGAGGCCGAAAGCCAGATTGTGAGGATAGTGATGGATCGGGCTGCACGCCACAGCGATATAGCGCTTGGGCTGAAGAAGCCCCTCACGAGTCTGTACACCCCCAGTGAGCGCAGTCGACTATTTATGGATCAGGCTGCACGCCGCAACTATATATATATATATATATATATATATATATATATATATATATATATGTATGGATCGGGTTGCACGCCGCAGCGGTTATTATATGGCACATATTGAGTGTAAGTTCTGATTTACGAGA
This sequence comes from Nicotiana paniculata, assembly GCA_005239505.1. Lineage (NCBI taxonomy): Eukaryota > Viridiplantae > Streptophyta > Magnoliopsida > Solanales > Solanaceae > Nicotiana > Nicotiana paniculata. The sequence continues at coordinate 5,286 of ML363788.1, read as the reverse complement.
GATGAGTCACGAGTGACTGATAGGCTGGCCCGAAAGGCTTTATATTGCGAGTGACACTGTGTCCGAGGGGATTATTTTCTATGAAACTACTGTTTTCACTCTTCTTTACATCTTTTCCTTGTAAGCGCCTAATTTTTGACCATATTTAGTTTTTCACTCACTGTTTAGTATTTAAATAGTTTTTAAGTTTAATCTTAATATTTTAGTTTTATTCCATTTTTTATAGGTTATATTTGATAAAATTGAAAATCACAAAAAAAAGTGGGTCATATTCTTTAATATAAGTTTACCTTCATTTACAAGGAAAGAAACAATTTTTTTTTTAAATGTATCTTTATTTAATTTAGTGTAATATTTTTTTTAAGTTAAAGACTTTCTACAAACTGAATATTTAGCATTGTAATTCTTTGATTAGTATGATATAATAATTTACATTGTTTATCTATTATCTCTCAATAGTTCACTAAAAAAAAGAAGAGAAAACGAAGAAAGGGTGGTCAACGAATTGGCCTTAAAATTTTGAGTTCAATTCTTGCACATACAGTATCACACATGGCTTTTTATTATTGGTTAGAAAAAAATATTCCATGGCAAGGTTTTTCATCATCTTTGCATAAACACCAAACTCCCTCAATTTTTTCTTTTGCCTCATATTCTTATCCACTTTTGACAGCCCACATGGAATGGAAATCTAATTTTCTTCTTCCCTAATTCTTATCCCAATTCCAAATACAACTGCCCACACGCATGCCTATATATTACACACGACACACCCTAAGAAAAGAGAGAGAAGGGGTGGGGAAACAAAAACAAGGCAAAATCCAGCACTGCTTCTTCTGAATATCCCTCTGTTTTTTTCCCTTTTCTTTACACAGAAATCAAAAAATCCACTCCATTCCACCATTGTTAAGACACCACGCTTCTCCACAAAAAATTTCAGCAATGGCTTTTTCCAAACGGTCACCTCCATCACCGGCGACTTTGCTGGAAACCGGCATAAATTAACCCCAGAAACACCATCGAAACAACTTCGTATTCCCCTGAAAATACTGCTGAAAAAGCCTCTCAAACGCCACCCTTTCGCCGCGAAACTGACCCAAGAAACACCCAAAATCCACCACCCATCAACAACCTTGAAAATCAGCACCAAACAGTCCCAAAGTAGCTTCAAAGTCTAGCGAAAAGCAGTAAAAAGCAACAATAATCGCTGAAAAACCCACTTCCAAACACCCACAAAACTAACTAGAAATTCCAGCCCAAAAAGGGAAAAAAAGAACCCTTGAAACCAGTCTTACACCACTGAAAAATCATCCCAAACCAGCCCCTGTTTTCGGTTCAAAAACGCCGCCCAAAACACCCTCTATCCACCTGCAAAAACCAGTCAAGACACCAACGAATTGGCTATGAAATCACAAATAACCAGCTCCAAAAATCCCCCAAAATGCATCAGTTAAAGCTGCTCCAAACCACCCAGACCGAGCAAAAGAAAAACAACCACTTGATCACTGGTTTTGCAAGGTCGATCGAGGTGGCGAGTTCCAATTTTTCGTCGACGTTGACGACGTGATTTCTGGCCTATTCACAATCTTTGGTATATGGTCGTATTGTATTCCTACTTTTGGAGATTCTTCATTAATATTAAAGGAAATTTTACTATTAAGGTACCTCTCTTATCATCTTTCTATTTTTCTATGATGAATAGTTTCAACACAAATTGTTTCACTTGTTAGATGATGTTGAAATTCTTATTTCTTGTTTGTTTGGAGCTTTAGTCGAAATGAATATTAAAATAGGTGTGGTTATTGATTGTAAATTCCTGATTGTGAGCAAATTTGACTTCAAAGTTTAGTTCAAAGGTTAGAAATGTTTGTTGGTCCTGGTTAATCAAATTGTTTAATCCTCGTTGTATCTTCAATTTCTTAATAACTAAAGGCATGATTATTTGATTAGTTTTGTTATTAATATTAGTGTTATTATCTGTTGCCTTCCAGTCATGTGAGCCTTGGTTGTATCTAATGTTATTAATGTATTTAGTTGATGAAAGTTTATGATAGATCTCTATCGTATTTAATTTCTTCATTAATGTCATTCGCTGTTCGCCCTTATGGCTTAGTCTTCTTAGATGATTGATTATTCATATATTAGTTTAGTCAAACAAATTTAACAAAATTCATTTGTTTTAAAAAATAATTAAATCATACATATTTTCCCACAAATTAATAATTCTATAACATATGGCATTCACAACAATCTCAAAAATAGGAAAAATAGTTCATGAACCTCTTAGCTTTCTTTAGGTGCAATTAATAAATCATCGTGACTATGGGAACGGTTCCCATGACATGGTCACAATACGTAAATTCCAATGCGGGTGTGCATTTTATGTTACCCGACCACAGCTCCAAATAATAATAAAACCACATGTCGCAATCGTGGGTGCATTTCATGTGACGCGGTTACGATGTGTTAAAAAAAAATAACAAGTGCACGCCATCGTGACTTGTTCGAAGATAAATCCGTAAATATCGAAAGTAGTTTATATACATATCCTGTAAGTTAAGAATACCTCTTGTAGATAAAAATTCCAAAACTTAGAGAATAATCGAGTATCGCCTCAAACAGGCATTTTTAACCATCATGATCATAGTCATGACTATATAATCCACACTCGGGTGTGGCAACTCATGTCCCCGACTCTAACTCAAAACAATAATAAATTCACATGTTGTAATCGCCGATGCATTTCATGTAGCGCAGTTACAATATGTCCAAAAACAAATAAGTGCATTCCATCGTGAGTTGTTTCAAGATAAATCCATAAATATTAAAAGCGGCTAAAAGTTTAAAAGACTAAACGCTCAATAGGCTAAAATAAGTGAATAATTTAAGCCAAATATTAATAGTTGAGCGACCGTGCTAGAATCACGGAACTCGGGAATGCCAAACACCTTCTCCCGGGTGAACAAAATTCCTTACTCGGATTCCTGGTTCGCAGATAATTTAAAACATAGTCAAATTTCCTCGGTTTGGGATCTTTTAAAATAAATGGTTTCCCGGAACATCGTCAAAAATCCGGGTGGCGACTCTGAAAACTAAAATAAATCCCAAATCCGAATAATGTCACTTAAAGTGGAAAAACTTCCTTATTACCCTTTATTTTCCCGAGGGGGAAAAAGGAGGTGTGAAAACTCTGGCGACTCTGCTGGGGATAAGAACCCAGAATATCTGGTTCAGGATTCAGAATTCGAGCTTAGAATAACTGTTATATTTGGCTTTATTATCTGATTTTACATGTTTGAACCTAATGAGCTAAATGCCGCTTTTTACCGCTTTGATATTATTTGAACTGTGTTAAATTGTGCTGAAACCCTCTTCTCTCTGAGTCTTCTAAATCATCTAGGAAGTGTGCACTTCGTGTGATTTCTTTTCTGTTAGAGTCATATCCAAATTTTAGAACGAGGTTTGAACAAGTTGCAAAGACGGTGAAGCTTCTGTCTTCCCGGTACGCTGCCCCCCCCTTGGCTCGAGTTGTCCGCTCGGGTAAGACAGGTCTAGAACAATAAACCCCAGGATCTAAACTTAGAATAACATAGCCTCATGCCAGATCCCTAGTAGGAACGTTTGTTTGCAACATGTGCATTTGACTTTGGGGACTCAACACAGGGGTTGGGTCCGTCTAGGAGAGGTGTACCTAATTTAAAAGACCATCCTGATGCATCTTACGTGTTACGTGCATGTCTGTTTATTTTGTCTTACATGTTGACTGGCTTCTAGAATGGGAAAGAAAAAAAAAAGAAAAAAAAAAGAAGAGAAAAATCAATAGTGAGAGGTAGGTATTTGAAAAATGCTTAAACTCTCCCAAAAAAAAAGAAAGAAAATAAGTGAATGTTTTCAAAAGTCATGTTTTCTCGGTTCCGTCAAAACTGGCAAAACTACGCGGGTCTGATTCTCACCGGATATGAGACACGTAAGCAAACCTCATCGGTTTCGGCTCCCAATTTTAAAAATAAAATCTCCAAAAATATTTTCTACCTTTTTATTTTCCCCCAATTTTTTAAAATAAAAATGCAAAAAATATTCCTTTAATTCCTTCTGAAAATTCCAAACAAATCAAAAACAAAGGGGAAGAGATTTTTTTTTTTTTTTTTAAAAACCCAAAAATATTTTCCTTCCCTTTTGAAGTATTTTCATTCAAAAACAAAAAAATATGTAAAATAAACAATCAAAATCCAAAACAAAATATTTTTCTCTTCTTCAAACGTATTTTTCCAAAAATTAATAAGAATACGATCAGAAAACAAAACTCCAAAAATAAACAAAGAATTTCTTTCTTCTTTAGAAATCTTCGTTCGCAAGTGTCATAAAAATTTGAAAAGTTGAAGTCCAAAGATATTTTTGCTTTTCTTCAAAATGTTCGCTTTCGANATCAAAAAAAAAAAAAAAAAGAATTTCAAAAATATTTCCTTTCTTATCAGAAAAAAGCGAAAAATAATACAAATCAAAATCCAAAAAAATAATTCTTGCTTTTTAGAAGTCTTTCTTTCAAGTATTTCAATCAAAACATCAAAAAAAAGAGTCAAAAATATTTCTTTCTTCTTTTAAAGCCTTTCTTTCAAAAATTCAAAAAAAATAAAATAAATAAAATTCAAAAAAAGAGTTAGCTTTATTTACTCCATTCTCAATCTTTCCGAACTATGCAAGATATGATTCATGTGGCGCCATGATATGTAGGAAATCTCCATCGGATTCGATCATAGCTGAGAAAAACAAAGAGCGAAAATAACAAAAAGAGAAAGGAAAAGAAATCAAGATGGAAAATTCAAAAAAAAAAAAAGGAGAGATAAAATTGAAAAGGGATATTTAAAGGCCGGAATGAAACACGCAACCGTGCAAACACATTGTAGAAGTGTTTAACTATTAGGTGCATTGCATCGCAACATGTGATTTTCTATATGTTAAATGCTCGAAACTAACAAGGTTGTTTGGTGTGCAAATTAGCCAGGTTTTGGTGGTTGGTTTTGTTGGTAGTCCGGTTTTCCATCCTTTACAAGACCCAAAGGTAGAAATGGCCTCCACAAGTAATCTGCAAATTATCGATCCTGAGGATAGCCCGTCATCGGCTATTCCGCAGTCGGAATCATCAACTGCTGAAGAAAATAGAATGTTGCATCGTTGCATGTTGGAAATGTGGGATACCTGGTCTAACGGTAGGGAACCGCCAAGTGTAATTGATGCGTGGCTAGAATTCATGATTTTAAGCATTATATACCTTGCATTTTATGTGTT
>ML363786.1:0-13090 GCA_005239505.1 Nicotiana paniculata | reverse complement strand
CTGGTTTTAACCGGTCTGGGCCGGTCCGGTTACGGGTCAACCCGGCCCGTTTGCCACCCTTAGGGATGAATGTTCCACTTGAACCAATCAACTTTTGTTAATACCGGTCTGATAAGGGTCTGTTTCGTTGTGCATGTGCTCACATGTTGAAATATGATAAAAGCAAGCATATAGATTTTGTTCTTCGTAGATAAAGTGATGTTTCTCCAATGTACTAGGTAGTATTGTTATAATTTCGTCACATTCTTATTCCGAATTCTTTGGTAGGTTGTTCCTATTTGGTTGAATTGCATGCCGATAAAGGGTGACTTGGATGAAGCCAAATATGTTCATGACCAACTATGTTCATTGGTTGAAAGGTAATTAGTTTGCTCCAGTTTTCATAGTATTTCAAATCTTCATTATAATTTGATTCATATACTTTATTCAGTAAAGCTAGGAAGAAAGATTACAATATAGATACTTGATTAGAGATATTTTCCATGGATATCTAGTTCTTTTATTTTATAATTTTGGGAAAATACATAAGTTACCCCCTAAACTTGTCCGGAAAACTGAGTTTCACATTCTAACTTTACGGGTAATTTTTACCCCCTTATTCTTGTTTCGCGTGGAACTAATACCCCCTTACAAAGAGAATTCCAGATTCATGTTTGGTTGGTGTTATGCACGCGCTGACTTATGTACAACACCTTTTAATCTTTTTCTTTTTGATCTTTTTATCTTATCTTCTTCCTTCCTTTTGTTCTTTCTTTATGTTGCAGGCAAGAAAACCAATACATATGGTTCCGATTTTGTCATCAGTTCTTTCTTTTTCTATTACTTTGCTTCTTAATTGCAATTTTAAAACTTATAAGAAATAATGAGAAAGAAAAGACTAACAAAATTAGTTCTTCTAGAAAAGCTTTGTACCAGAAACATCAGTTTTTTCTTCTCCAATGTCTTCTTCCCAAATGATTTTTACAAAAGCAATTTTGACCTTTTATTTAAACCCAGAAACTTATAATCCTTTTCCATTCTCAACCGGTCATTTCTTTCCCTCATTAAAGTTTGCCGCCGGAGATTGCCATGGGAGCAGCTAGTAACTCAAGGAAACCTGAGATTGTTTTCAGCCTTTAAGGAGGAAGAAGTTTTGCTTTTAGAACAAAGAGTGTGGAACAAAAAAGTTTATGATTAGAAATAATGAAATCCAACGGAAATTAGTCGGATTACGGCATATTTCCAACAAATGGTTTCGGCCAAACCCCCTTTTCCTCTCCTTCATTTTCAATAGTATGAAATTAAAAACTAGAACAACAAAATCTTAGCCGGTATTTATTCTTTAAATATAGTAAATCCAATTTTGTCATAAAATAATTAGAGAACGAACCAGTGGGAAATAATTTTGGCGGAGGAGGAAATAACGGGCAGAAGGGGGTTTCTTTCCTATTTTTTTTTCTATATTTTTTTTCTTTATGTAAAGTTATTTGACTTTTCAAGTTTTAAGAAACCACGTGTAAAAAATTTAGTATTATTTTTGTGATTTTGACTTTTTACGCGCTTGATGTGGGTAAATCACACTTTCTTGGTAACATTGTCATTTAAGGGGGTATTAGTTCCACCCCAAACAAGAATAAGGGGGTAAAAAATTATCCGTAAAGGTAGAATGTGAAAGTCAGTTTTTCGAACAAGTTTAGGGGGTAACTTGTGTATTTTCTCTAGCTCACAGAGGCGGATCCAGGATTTGAACTTTATGTATATAGGGTCTGTCGAAACTATGGATTAAGGTGAACCCGTAGCTTCTTTTGTAGATACGCCACTGCTAGCTCATATATTAATGCTTTCCGTTCTTCAGTGTTTTACCAAATTTTCTCACTTGCAGGTTAGACAGACAACTTATTGGTCCCAACTATCAGGGCCTTCCAAAGATTATTTCAGTTTTTGCAGAGGTTGGTTTGATATCATAACTATTTTATGCTAGATTCATGAGCTGTTCATTTTGAGATTGACAAAGATTTCTCAACTATGATTCTTTTATTTATTCTTGTAAGAACATTGAAACCTTTTGACATTTTACAAATTAGATTTTTCTGTATTTACTCGTTTGTGTTCTGTTCTCTCTCTCTTTTTTTTTAAAGTATAAATTTGGCTATCTAGCTCTGATAAGTATCTGATGAAAAACAAGTTAAGAATTTATCGAAGTAGAGAGGTTAAAAAAAGTCCAACTACGTCGATATACTTGAGTGTTAGTATATAACATTCCTGTGCTTCCCCCCTTTGATTTAAATTTCTTCATAGATTGTGGAATGTGGCCTTTTATCAAAGCTAAATTCTAGATTTTCAATAATTGACTGTTATTTCTTTTCTAGGTTCTATGTTCTGAGAAGGCTCTTGCTACAAAAACAACTGCAAACCGTATGATTAACGTATTGAGGCATCTTCAGCAAATACTACCACCAGCGATGTGGGAATCAGCATGGTCTTATCTTTTGCCTCGACAGGTGATGGAATTGAAATCCATTCTATCACCCAAGAAAGATGCTAAATTTTAACCAATTCAATGATATATACCACTAATTTTTGTTGGATCAAACTTTTTGATGATCAATGTCCCTCAAATGTAATATCTCCATGATTCTTGTTCCGAGTCCTTTGGTAGGTTATCACAGCTTAGTTGAATTACCTGCCTGTATAAGCTGATCTGATTGAAGTCAAAATATGTTCATGAACAGTTGTGTTAAATGATCTCAAGTAATTCATGTCTTGATTTTGTTACCTTAGCGTTGGTCGTTAAGGCTGGTTACAGTGTTAACAATGAGAACCAGCTCCTAGTAAGTCCACTAATATAATTAGTATGTGTTTTTGCCAGTCCCTTGCTAATTAATTATGTTAAAACCAAAAAAAAGAGAGCAACACAAATGACAACAGCATAAGTTGTAAGGTCTTCTTCCACACTGAAATAAGCAACTGCAGAAAACCATTAGTTCTTACTGTGAACAATCTTTAATGCCTTCTTTGCAGATCTTGCATTGTGGTTAGTGTGTTTAAAGTTAGTTTGACATAAAGGATTTTGTAGCCTTCACCTCCTATCAGTTTGTACATATATGTCCAATTAAAAGGCGCGGGTGTAAGGCGAGACATTTTATAGATGCCTCAGCGAGGCGTAAGCCCGGAGGCACGGAGCGTAAGCCCGGCGGGTATTTAATTTTTAATATTTTATAAAATAATATAATTACAGTAAATATTGTTAAATGGGTATATTGTTTTTATTGTTGTTAGGTAAAATTGCTTAAAAATTGAAGAAAACTATAAATAAGTGAATAATGTATATAGATGTATGCCATCCCCACAAAAAAATTGTCAAAATAATCTATTATACGCTACTTACAAGTACAAAAAACTTGAGTTGCAAAGGATACAATTTTCTACGTGGAAGAACAAAAAGAATGACTAACCTGCAATCTGAACTTTGAACTTGCTGCTATGGAGGAGAATGGAGTTTTCTTTGTATTTGCGAAAAAATTGGCTGTTAGTTGTTTTTGGGAGATAATAGTAGACTAGCGGACAAGATAAAGAATTGTGAAAGACCATAATTAGAGCTTCTAGTAATAAGAAAAGGACTTGACTTTTAAATTTAATATTTCAGTTTCTTTTTAAAACGTTTGAGTACAAACTGTCTTTTGAGACTTTAGGTATTATATTAAGAACTTACTTGGCAAATTTTGCTTTAATTTGAAATAGTCTTTTGAGCTTAGCGTACGCCCTAAATTGTTGGGCGTAACCATCGCCTCTCGGGATTTTTGGGGCGCCTCGCCCGAAAAAATGCCTTTTAAAACACTGTGTCCAATTAGATAAAAGAAGAAAGCGACAGTTAAATTTCGGAATAATAATTTCTCAAATGCTAGTTGTCAGTTTATATTTCATTGTTTTTCAAATAATAAATTTTGTTTGGGTACTCAGGGTCATCTGGTTAATGTCGATTTAAGAGATAGAGAGGACATAAAAATCCTAATCATCCAAAAAACAGAAGGAACAGCTGAATTTTCCATAGTCAGTTATACTAAAGATCATAATAAGAATGTTCTAGATCACATTCTTCATTGTTCTTGGTGTATCAAGATTAACAAACTTTATATGTTTAAAAGATTATAATCTTTTGCGAGCTAAAAAATTAATGCAAAATAATCTGTGTACAATAACACTGTCAAATCCCATTAATTGTTGCATCAGTGAGTGGTATGGCCAATGCAAGTCTGACAAATATTGTAAAAACCTTTCAAAGAAATGTCATATAAGGAAATGAAGCTCATATGTCAATGCAATGAATCCATCCAAAGAAATTTTTCTCAAGTACAAACACAAACTGAAAAAGAAAAATGTCTTCAGCTTCCATCTAGCTGGATATGTTATTGCACTTAATGAAATGAACAAATAAAAAAAACAGCTTAGGAGAATCACTGATTCCTTAAGATCAGCCACGGAAATGCTGGAGCTTCATATATATATCCTCTATATTTCAATCACAATATCTTTCACCTCTTCAGAACAAAGAAATGCTTCTCAAATAAGTTTGACTAAGATAAAACAGGTTAAGTGTAAAAGCTCAGGAGTTTTTTTTGGTTTCCCACCCGGTGTCCGGTACCCGCATTGGAGCCCGTCTATATCTGGATTCGCGCCGCGTAGGGCTCCATTCGGGGGAAGCGCTCCCTACCAAGGATTTTTCCATACCCAGGGCTCGAACCCGAGACCTCTGGTTAAAACATCTGACAGAGTTAGCTTAGCCAGTGTAGAGGGAAAACTGAATACCAAGATCTTACATTCTCGCCGAGTGAATCAAGTGGAAGAGCATCTAACATTAGCTTAAGAGGCTATTTACAGTGGCACTTGAGCTTTTCGCAGTCTGGTTGCCTTCTTTATCATGTTTTTTGCTAGTTTATTAGTGAGAGACATTGTGGCCAAGGTCTCTATGCAACATAAATCTGTCGATTTGCAAGGAATGCGTCCATCGAAAGATGAAACAGGTTTTACATGCACATGCACATGTAGAACTCTTAAAAGTTTAAAGTTCTCGAGATTAAAAATTCTTGGCAGCCAGATTTCAGGGCGTCTGAAGAATGCAGAACGAACTTGCAGGTTTACAATCAGAGGCGGATCAAGTATTTTGAACTTATGCTTTTTCGCTCTTTTAGATAAATTATTTATACTACATATTAAGTATACTTTTTAAAGCAATTACATGGTGTGGTTCAAACCTTGAATAAAGGTAAGGGGTGGTAGCTGACTTTTCCAAATAAGTTTAGAGTGCAACTCATGTATTTTTTTCCAATAGTTACATATAAGTAGTAGTCAACCTTGATATCTCTTCTAAAGAAAGTAACATAATTTTGAATTTGCAATATCTCCTTGCATTCATGTATTTTCCCTTTGTTATATATAAGTCAACCTTGATATCTCTTTCAAAGAGAATAACATAATTTTAAATTTGCAGATCATTGTTTTTGCTGGCATAGATTTTCGGTAACAGGAAGAGGGGAGTGGACCTTATAAATTTTATACATTGTTGGAGAAGGTCAGAGGTGTCTATAATTTTCACCTTTTCATATGGTGGGGAAGGGAAAGGATGAGTATTATATATTCAGTTTTCCAGAGAAACTTCAATTCTCACCCTCTCCAATTCATAGNTCTCTCTCTCTCTCTCTCTCTCTCTCTCTCTCTCTCTCTCTCTCTCTCTCTCTCTCTCTCTCTCTCTCTCTCTCTCTCTCTCTCTCTCTCTCTCTCTCTCTCTCTCTCTCTCTCTCTCTCTCTCTCTCTCTCTCTCTCTCTCTCTCTCTCTCTCTCTCTCATTTCTCAAAACTCCATAGTCACTCTCTCTTTACATCTCTATACTGTAAGTAATGGGCAGCAAGTTGTCTTTGTTTAAGAAGCCCCATGAGATGGAGGCTATTCTGGGGCCTGACTCGGAGCCATTTGAAGCCTTTCTTTCCGGTCACGGGTGGAGCTCCGAGAAAAAAGATTCAGAGAAAGAATCCGAGGCTGAGTCAATGTTCAACATGATGAAGCAAAAGGATCCAGATTCTCTTGCTATAAAGCTTTCCAATTTTCTTCGCCCTCCCCACAACCTTCATATCCGCGAAAAGTGTGCTGACCTCCTTCGCAAGTTGCTTACTGATGATGCTAACTTGTGCACTTGGAACAATCTAAGTCTGTCCACTCAATCCACCATCAAGTCTATTCTCCCTGATCGTGTTGAGCATGAAGAATCAAGATTCATCATTCAAGAGCTCCTTATAACCGTTTATTCACTTCTCCCAAATAACAGTTGGCCTGAATTATTGCCATCCTTGTACCAATTCGTCACTAATTCCAGTTCAGACATATCTTCAAAATATGTTGTTTTCGTTATATTTGCGAACTTAGATGTCGACACAACAGTCCCTTGCGTAAAACTAGATTTCCACTCACTATTCCGTAATACACTGAATGATGATACCCTTGATATACATGTGAAGATGGCGGCCGTGAGAGCTGTGATCTGCAAAATGATGGGGATGTTGAGTGAAAAAGAGCAGTTTCAAACTGATCTATTGCCAGGAATGATGAGGACATTGACTGAAGCATTGACCATCAGTGAGGCAGCAAAGCATGTGCCAGAGTGTGTTGTCCGCCTAAAGAAGTTGCTTATCGATGATGAGAAAGTACTGGAAGAGAGGGTGAGGCAATTGGTGGTTGAATTTTTGACTCAGTTTCAGAAGGCCCAGATGGAGGCTATTCTCGAGCCCAACTCTAGTGTTCCATTTGAATCCTTTATTTCCTATCACTTGTCGAGCTCTGAGGAAACAAAATTGGAGGCTAATTCAATATTCAATGTGATGAAGAAGTACAATCCTGACTCCCTTGCTATTAAGCTTTCTAACTTTCTTTCCCCTACCCACGACCTTTATATACGTCAAAAATGTGTTGACCTCTTTCACAATTTGCTTACTGATGATGATGACTTGTGCACTTGGCACAATCTAAGTGCCTCCACTCAATCCACCATCAAGTGTTTTCTCCTTGATCATATTGAGCAAGAAGAATCAGCATTCATCGTTGATAAGCTCATTAAAATCATTTGGAAGCTGGTTTCACTTCACCCTGATAACACCAGTTGGCCTAATTTATTGCCATCCTTATATCGATTATGCATCACTAATTGTAGTTCAAGCAATTTTTTGAAAGAGGCGGTTTTATTAATATTTGGGGACCTAGCTGAACACATAGGCGAAACAACAGACCCTTGCGCGAAAGATTTGCACTCACTGTTCCTAAATACACTGAATGACGATAATATCCACGTGAGGACGGTGACCATGAGAGCTGTGATCAAGATGATGAGGACGTTGACTGAAAAGAAGCGATTTCAAGATCTATTTCCAAGTATTAGGAGAACATTGACTGATACATTGACCATCGGTGAGGCAGCAAAGCGTGTGCTAGATTGTGCTGAACTCCTTCACAATTTTCTTAATGATGATGAGAAAGTACTGGAAGAGAGGACAAGGCAATTGGCTGTTGAATTTTTGACTGAGGTCCAGAAGGCCCAGATGGAGGCCATTCTCGAGTCCCTCTCTAATGTTCCATTTGAATCCTTCATTTCCTATCGCTTACAGAGCTCTGAGTTGTTGTTCAACATGATGAAACACAAGTATCCAGAATCTCTTGCTATTAAGCTTGTTGACTATCTTAGCCGGCCTTCCCACAAGATTTATACCCGTCAAGAGTGTGCTAAACTTCTCCACAAGTTGCTTAATGATGATGATTTATGCACTTGGCACAGTCTAAGTGTCTCCACTCAGTCCACCATCAAATGCATTATCCTTGATTCTATAAAGCTGGAAGAATCAGCATTCATCCTGGGAGAGCTCCTTGAAATCGTTCTGAAGCTGGTTGATTCACTTCATGACCCAGATAATACCTGGCCTGAATTATTGCCATCCTTATACCAATGCGTCACTAGTTCCGGTTCAAGCCAGTACTTAAAAGGGTTATCTTTCTTAGTATTTGAGCGAATAGCTTATGACGATATTGGCGAAACAACAGTCCCTTATTGTGTAAAGGATTTGCAGTCACTATTCTTTAATACATTAAATGATGATACTCTCCATGTCAGAGTGAGGATGACATCCACGATTGCTGTGATCACCTTCATTCAGCGCATATCAAGTAGTTCAAATAAAAAGGAGCGGTTTCAAGATCTATTGCCAGGTATGATGAGAACCTTGACTGATGCATTGAGTAACCGTGACTACGAGGATGAAGCACGGGAGGTGCTGTCATTTTTTATTGAGTTGGCGAAGAATGAGCCAAGGTTCTTGCGGAGGCAGCTAGTGGATGTGGTGGCTACGATGTTCGACATAGCAGAGGATGAGGGTTTAGAAGAGGGGACGAGACACTTGGCAATTGAATTCTTGATAACTTTGGTGGATGCAAGGGAGAGGGCACCTGGGATGATGAAGAGGTTGCCCTCATTTATTAGCAGATGTTTTATAATGTTACTGAATTTATTACTTGATATTAAGGATGACACGGCTTGGCATATTGCCGATACCCTACTTTATGCTGGATCGGCAACATTAAGTAATAACTACCGAGTTGGGACACAGTGGCTACGTCGGTTTTCTGTTGCATTAGGAGGTAAGTCTATTGCTCATACTGCTAAAGAGCTGCTCTGTACTTACTTGGCTTCCCCCAAGTGGGAGAAGCGCCATGCAGCTCTCTATGCACTTGGTCTTATTGCTAAAGGTTGCTCGAAGGTATAGTGATTATCTTAGTTGTGTATTAATTATGGCTATGGTTTGATTTTAGCACATATTATTTTAACTCGTAGCATTAGGAGATGCTTTTTGCTGGCAAACTGCTAAAATTTATAAGATAGTTTGCCCCTATAATCTCCCAGAATGCTTAAATTATTTTTTTTAAAATTTTTTCTTAGGCAATCACCTCAGAATCATGGCTTATTTTTGCTACTATAGGTGATGATTAAGAATCTGGAGGAACTGCTCGTTATGATTCTAAATTGTTTCCAAGACTCTCATCCTCGAGTCAGATGGGCTGCTTGTATGGCAATTTGCCAGTTGTTGACTGACTTCTCTCCACATTTGCAAGAAGAATACCATAACCAAGTACTCCTTGCATTAGCTGCAGCTATGGATGATTTTCATCCACAAGTGCAGGTTTGTCCTATGTGATGTACGATTACGGATGCTGTAAGTCTCCCCAAAAACAATTGCAAGCTAAAAGAGACTAGATTATCATTGATACATGAAAGAACCAACAAAAGTTGTATTTCTTAATGCACCGCTACAAGGGGGTCTCACCATATACTATTACTATACAGCTGAAGTTCTTTAACCTTTCTTAGGTTTAATACCCCATAATTTTAAAATTCTGTTTTATCTATTACGAGATTAATTGAGTAATATACTTTTTATGTTCTGGTATATCTGATTCCTAAGAATTTGGGCTTAAAACTAAATATTCCACAGCTGTTGGAGTTGGATCTTTATCAGACGGTCACTCATCTTATTGCAGTTTGCTTGATTTCTTGATGTAATCTTTGAGATACTCTTTGAAGTCTCTTGGCTATATATGGCTTCAATTGCTTAGTCGTAGTGCTTGTTCCCGATTTTCCCTCAACAATCACTTTTTCTTTAAGAATGTATTTAGAATGTATTGTGTAACATCCCTTATGGAATTTCTTACTATTAGTCTTCATAATTAAATCTAATTTATTTGCTTAGGCAGTGTGTTTTTTTGAAATTTTATTTTATGACTTTATTTTGGTTGCAGTAAGAGCTATGTTGCTGACTTACAAGAACGTTGAATGATTGTAATATATGAGATTATAGAGGAAGTAATTATTACTAAATTTTAGGTGGGATATCCAAAGTATTCACATAATGAAGTTTGGAAACGAAAACATAAGCCTAAAGATGTGGTAGATGTGAATCCATTCAGTTGATGATACCAACTAATTTGGTCCTTTTACATTTTTGGCATTTTTATAGGCCTTTGCAGCAGGAGTTCTCTCCGACTTCTTTCAATCCGGCAAGCCAGAAATGTTCATACCTTACCTAGATGGAATAGTTAACAAACTGCTTGTACTTCTACAGGTGTACAAATATAGAGGCCACCAAGTTACAAAGGTATGTCACTACTGAGAGATGCAAGAGACTAAGGTTTTTTTTTTTTTTTTTTTGCTTGAAATGCAGACCGGCAAACAGATGGTCCAAAAAGAAGCATTAAATGCATTGTCTCATATAGCTCTATGTGTTGAGGTATTTACTGGTGCATTTATTATTGACTCAGTTCTATTTCTGCTTATATTATCAGTCATGAAGGCTGATATATTATACGTCAACAGGAGCACTTTCGGACCTACTATGACACTGTTATTCCACACTTAAAAGCTGTCTTGAGAGACGCAGATCTTAAATCTAATCTCCATTTCCGTGCAAGAGCTATGTACTGCATAAGCCATGTTGGATTTGCTGTTGGCAAGGAGAAATTTAGAGAAGACACAGAGCAGGTCTTCTACCAACTACGCCATTACTGAAACACATACATTGATGCCACTAAAATTAGACACTTATATTGATGCATGTTGACTTTTATTTACTTAATTTTCAACACGCCTCCTCACGTGCGGGCTCGATCCTTTTTGATGAGCCAACAACAATAACAAACCCAGTATATTCCCACAAGTGGGATCTGGGGAGGGTAGTGCGTATGCAGACCTTACCCCTACCTAGTGAAGGTAAAGATGTTGTTTCCAATAGACCCTCGACCCTTTTTGATGAGCCAAGCACGTGAAAACTCTTTTTGATATTGGGTGGCGGTGAGACTCGGGCTCTACTTGCTCTGATACCATTTTGAAGCGTGTGACCATCACATCTAAAAGTTTAAGCTATTAGAGAGAGCACATTTTTATTTACTTAATTATGTCTCCAACAATGCGATTAACTGGGATTGCATTGTTCTTGCTTCATTTGTTATGCTTTGTCAAGCCATTGTACAGGCTACTCTTGTTTGAGTTACTACTTCTTTCAATAATTGTGTGCAACAAAATAATGACAGTGATACCTTTCCGCCTCTTTTGGCAATCTTTTTCTGGTCTAGGCGTGTGGTGCTGTGAGCTTATTTTTCTTTGGTCATTTCTCGACGTAGAGCTTACTTTTTATTTCTTTCCTTTTTTTTTTGGTTGTCATCAAAGGTTATGGAAGTGCTTATAATTTCATTTCAAGGATTACAAATGAAGGAGGATGAGCCTTCTACTGAATTCTTGCTAAAAGTATGTGAATCACTTGATATTAAGATCAGATTTCTTTCTACATTGGCTTTCCTTTTATTTTCTTAACTTCATTGCAGGCATGTACTAGAATTTGCAATTGTCTGGGACAGGATTTTCTTCCTTATATGAGTGCAGTCATTCCCTTTATTATGCAATTTGCTCAACCTTTTACAGAGTCGGACTATGAAAATAATGGATTAGATGATAAAATGTAAGCTTTTATCATTGAGGTTTTACTTTTTCCCTTATTCGTGAAGATCCTGTAGATTTTTTTTCTTTTGGTTTGAGTTATATAGTTGACCTATGTCGGGTATAAAGGGCATCCAGAGGGTCTCTTAAAGATCTTGTGCCTCTTCCACCTATTGCTTAAGGTTTTAAGTTGGATGCTCGGATCCTTTCAAATAATACCATAGACAAATTCTCAAATCATTTGCTATATCTACATTAGTGATAATCAAAATGCTAATCAATAGGTATGATACATTAAGATAATCCCATAAGATAGAAGGTGCAAGTGCCAAATAGTATAAGGTCAAATGGTTTTTTGGCCCATTACAAACTTGTTTTTAGTTTTATGACCCCATCTCTTTTTTTTCACATGAGAGATTTGACTTTACACATGAGAGATCTAAGAAAGATACTTTCTTAATTTCAACATTGTAAAAAGCCATGAAGACCTATTTCCTCAGTAGTATATGTGGTGGATAAAATTAGAGAGTGTAGTCCGAGATAGTTCATTCTTGTCCTATGTAAACCTTCTCTGAACTGATTCAAAGGTGTGGCAATACTGTGATTGAAGGTGTTAAACTAGACGGGGTAGATTTTATAATCTCATAGAGAGAAGTTGTTCCAAAAGACCTACAATCTGTTGATGTACTTATATTAGGTGCAACAAAACTAGTTGCATCGCACCTACACTTACAAAGCAAAAAACATAATACAATGAAAGTAAAGTATCCATGTAGGGGATAGTGACTTAGGATTGCGGTTTTAGTCATTGTTGGTACACTTATTCTTCTGTAGATGTGCAGTCACTACATCTTTAGGAGCACCTTTCTCTGCCTAACTCAATAACTGTATTTGTTTTAAATTGCTTCTTTTAAATATAATTTAATAATTACTTCTTTTGAATATGATTGATATGTTCTTTCTTTGGATTTATTAAGTACTAAGACTGCTGGAAGAAGTGGTTATCAGAGGGCGTACCTAGGATCTTACTTAAGCTTCACATCTTGCAGTATGAAGAGACTCCTAGAGGACAAAGCTACAGCCTGTATTACGTTATCCAACTGTGCTGCTGAATTAAAGGAAGACTTCTACTCATGGATTCCCGAGGTTGGCATGAATGATCACCGCCACATTTTCATTTTCTCATGTGCTGTTCAGTGATGTCAAATTAAACGAGTGACAACAATGGCTTAATGCATCAAACAGGTTGTTTCAGTCTTGCTTCCGCTTTTGAAATTCTATTCCCACAATAATATCAGGAAATATGCTGTTGGAGGTGAGAATTCTCGTGATTTCATACGGTTTCTAATTTTCTATTTTCAGCTGCTGATGCAATTTTCTACTTTTTGTTGTTTAAGCCATGTATCCCCTGTTGCATTCTGCTAAACTGGCTGTTGAGAAAGGGATTGCGCAACGTGAAAGCGAGTCATATTTCAAAGAGTTGTCAGACTATATAATACTGTCTTTGCTGGAAGCTTTGCATGAGGTTGTTCTTTACATCCGTACTTATGTTGTTTCCTCTTTTTTTTTTCTTTTTTTTCTTTTTGTGTGTGT
>MDKI01150336.1:0-117717 GCA_005239505.1 Nicotiana paniculata | reverse complement strand
TAAAATCCTATATTACTTGTCGACCACGTACACTTGCGTGTGCATTGGGAATTGAACCAACAACATGCGCGTCAATATCATATCACAATAAAAATTTGCACCACTAGTGCCCATATATCACAACTTGCCAACAACAACAATATGAATATTTCCATAATAATAGACCATGACTCATGTAATGACTCGACTGGTCGTTTTGAGAATTTGCATCGTGTTTGGCAGCTTAAGGTCTCGAGCAACTTTGTATTATGTGTTATGACTCGCGTGTATGGTCAATATTGATTTTCGGATGATTCAGGATCAATTTGGAAGAAGAATTCTTGTTTTAGAAGCTTACGCGATAAGAATTAACCAGAATTTGAATTTTGTGTAGACGAATCCGAAATGGAGTTTTAATTATTCCAATAGCTTCGTATGGTGATTTTGGACTTAGGCGTGCATCTGGATTTGGATTTGGAGGTCCGTATGGTAATTTGATGCATTTTGGTAAAAAATGGAAAGTTGAAGTTTTGGAAGGTTAAGAGGTTTGATCGGGGTTGACTTTGTTGATATCGGGACCGTATTGAAATTTCAAGAGTTGGATTAGCTCCGTTATGTCATTTGGGACTTGCATGCAAAATTCGACCTCATTGCGGGTTGATTTTATATGTTTTGGCACGAGTTTAGGGAGTTGGAAGATTTGAAAGTTCATAAGTTTGATTCGAGGTATGATTCGTAGTTTTGAAATTGTTTGATATGATTTGAGGCTTCAAGTAAGTTTTGTATTGTGTTTTAGGACTTGTTGGTATGTTGGGATTGGTCCCGGGGACCTAGGGTGTGTTTCGGGTAGGTTTTGAACAAGTTTGGGAATTTCAACACTTTGATGATGTTTTGGAGCAGTTGAAGTGTGGAGGGCAGATTTTTGGAGTGTTGAGGCAACGCCCATGTGCGACCGTAGTGGAGAAAAGAGCGGATTGCAACAAGGGAAACCGGAAAGTTTGATGGTATGACTTCGGAAGCTTATATCTTTTAATCTATAAGGAATTTGTAGCCCTTTGAGTATAGTTTCCAGAAAATCAAACCATTCATCATTTGGACATTTGTACTGAAAGTTATGGTCAATTTACTGAAGCCTGGTAGTGTAGTTGCTATTGTAGTGCGGCCGCACAATTTAAATCGCGGCCGCGAAACTTGGAAGTGCGGACCACACTAAAAATGTGTGGTCAGCACTTTGGGTGATCAGATGTGGTACCATATAAACGACGGTTTCATCTCATTTTTCATTTTTGGATCTAGAGAGCTTTGCTTGTGGCAATTTTTCGTGGGGTTTTCAAGAAAATTATCGCGGTAAGTGATTCTAACTCAGTTTTGGCTATATAACACGAACACATTGTTATTTTCATCATTTAATTAGTGATTTGAGTTGGAAGTTTGGAGGGAAAATTGTGAAAACTTCTTAGGCTAAATTTTAGGGATTTGAAAGGCGATTTGAGGTCGGATTTGAGTAATTCTTGTATGGTTGGACTTGTTATCAAATGGGTGTTCGGATTTTTGTAAGTAAGGTTGGGTTCCGAGGCGCGAGCCCGTAGATGACTTTTTGAGTTGAATTTTTACTATTAATTAAATATCAAAACTTTATTATCCATAATTGTTTCTTATGGTTTTTATTTACGATATTAAATTGTTTTGGCTAGATTTTAGCCGTCTGGAGATTTATTTCACACGAGGAGGTATTTTAATGTATCGGTCTAGCTTCTTTGAGGTAAGTATCTTGCATAACTTTGTGTGGGGAAAGTATCCCTTAGGATTTGAGCTGTTTGTGCTAATTGTGTCATGTGAAGGCCGTGTATGCGAGGTGACGAGTATGTGCTCGGTCTTATTTGTGGAACTTGACCGTTTAGTACTATTAGATTCTTATGTTCATTAGATATGAAGTTGTTTTGTCATGTTAAATCCCCCATTTACTGAATTCACCCTTACATGTCTTATTTTGAATTAACTGCTTCATGTTCTACCCTTATTGCCGATTAAACTCTTATGTGCCTTAACTGAAATTGTTGCCTCTTTTATTTCCATGCTATCCTTTCCGTAATTGCTTATCCTTAATTGAAATTATTATTGTCTTTTCCTTAATTGCTTATCCTTAATTGAATTTGTTGTATCTCTTCCGTACATGCTCAACCTTAAACGAAGTTTTGTTAACCTTTTTCATTATTGACTTTTCCTTATTTGGAATCATTGATTCATGTTATCTCTCTATCGTCAAAATGTACTTTTGTGGAATCATTGCTACACATTATCTCTACCTTGTTGATGTATTCTGGTAGAGGCCATTATTCCTTGTTGTGTTTTTCCTTGTGATCTCGTTCTACCGTTTCTTCGTGTTCTAAAGTTCCTGAGTTGATTTACTTACCGTATCCTCGTGTTATTATTGTTAAGCTAAGAGCTATGCATGGTTGTGATATTTTGAGGAAATGTTGTGGTATATGGGAACATATTGTGAAAGTCATTTTGTTGAGTTGTTATGTTTTGGCACACATGTTATTGTTGAGAGGATTGTTATGATGTTTGCACGAGGTTTCTGCCGTGCTGTGGTTATGATGTTTTCACGAGGTTTCTGGCGTGCTATTGTTATGATGTTTGCACAAGGTTTCTGTCGTGCTATTGTTATTATTAATATGCATGCGGTGGTATAAGGTCTGGGTGTTGAAACACATGCGGTGAGATAAGGTGGGCTTGATACGCGTCGCAAGTATGGGTACTACTAGAATCTATGCAGTGTGATAAGGTGGGCTAAAACGCGGGATGCTATTTCGGGAAAAATAATTTTCATGACCAAATGTAAAGGCTCCCGCAGTGATATAAGGAAAGACTGTGAGTTACTTTATGAGTTAGGACTACGAGGCGGTACCCCGGTAGTGGCCCTTGTTGATATTTCTCTATTTGCTGTATTTGTCTTGGTTGTCTGTTTCCTTAATGTGTAAATACTTGTTTCCTTCCATTCTGTGTTGTTAACTTTTGGTAAATTCCTTATTGATTCATTTCCATTGTCATTATTAGTATATCATTATATCTTTCGTCTTGTTTCTTATTATCTCCAGTAGGGCCTTGACCTGACCTCGTTACTACTCTACCGAGGTTAGGCTTGGCACTTACTGGGTACCGTTGTGGTGTACTCATACTACGCTTCTGCACATCTTTTTGTGCAGCACCAGGTACATCTTATCAGTCCGGGCACTAGTGAGATTAGTTTGCATTTGGAGACTTTAAGGTACACATGCCCGCATTCGCAGGCCTCGAAGTCCCTTCTATCCCTTTTTATATTTTCCTTCCTTATTAGACACATTTGTATAGGAATGATTTGGCATTGCCATAGAGCTTGTGACTTGTATTACGTAGTGTTTTGGGCTATTGTATAAACGTTGAGCTGTAGATATTTCCCTTTATATGTATGTTATTGTGTTTTGAGATTTTAGATTATTGCTTTCATTCACTTCTGCATGTTTGTTAGGCATACCTAGGGAGAGAAATAAAGGCCATGACAAGTTGGTATCATAGATCTAGGTTCATAGGGTGTTATGAGTCACAAGAAAATTTAGTAGAGTCCTGCGGATCGGTACAGAGACGTCTGCACTTATCTTCGGGAGGCTATGGAACTGTTAGGAAAAACTTCACTTATTTGATTCCTTATCGTGCGAATTTGACTTTGGAATTTTAAATTTCTGTCTTTCTATTCTCTCACAGATGGTGAAGACACATACAACCAGATCGGATGACCAGAAACCCGCACCTCGTGCTAGAGTCGTGAGAGGCCGAGGTCGAGGTAGAGGCCGAGGACGTCCACGTGGTGCATCCAGAGCACATGCACGAGCTGCTACAGAGGAGGCACCAGTAGCTCCAGGTTGAGAGCATGCACCTGAGACGCCTGTTACTTCCCCAGCACTTCAGAAGACCCTCGCCTAGTTTCTGAGCATGTTCGACACTTTAACTTAGGAAGGGTTTATCCCACTTACTCCTGCCACATCTAAGGAAGGGGTGGGGAGGGGAGCACAGACTCCCGCCGCCCGTACCCTTGAGCAGTGAATTCAGGTTGACCAGGTCCCGGAGGTCGTACCAGTGCAACTGGTCGCCCAGTTCAGCCCGAGGTTAGGGCATGAGCTTCTGAGGGGGAGAAGCTCAGGCTCGAGAGGTACAAGAAGTACCACCCTTCTACTTTCAGCGGCTTGGATTTAGAGGATGCCCGGATTTTCTTGAGGAGTGCCACCGTATCCTCCGTACTATGGGTATTGTGTTATATCTCGCGTTTTTCGTACGTTAAAGTTTCATCTTCAGTTAATTGACATAAACTCGGAGTTGAGATTATCTTGAGGTTAGCATATTTATGCTATTTATCACAAGCAATAAGTAAGTGCCATGAAGGAAAGGGTACACGAATTAAAGAAAATGAGTTTCGCTGAAGGTTGTCGAATTTGGATAAAATACAGTCCGAGCTAAAATACCCGGTAATTATGGACTAGCATCATACCAGGTACCGCATGACCATGATATTTAGGTGTATAAGGTTTGTTACAAGTGAGTAGTATTCTAGGTAATTTGAGATAATTCTTAATTATGTGGATAATTGATCAATTGGGGAGATAATTATATTATTAAGTGGATAAGTGTCTTTTGGAGATTGCCACATGGAATAGACTAAGACAAAGTGGCAAAATACATAAAATGAGTCTTAAGGAAAAAGTCCATCTTGTTTACACGTATAGATACTTGGTCTATCTATTAGTAGGGTATGGAATTTTTTTAAGACTAAGTAAAATGACATTCCAACATTATTAAGAGAGAAATAACAGTGACGAACATGAGATTATATGAAATATTACAAGGTGCAACGTGAAATCCTAATTCAAAGAAGACCCGGTACAATGTTTCTCAAGAATATCATATGGATTTTCCCTATTTCGATCCTCCGTTACGTGTTTTCGCAAAAGAAAATCGGTCCAGTTATGTTAAGGCTAATCCCTTCTTTCATTTTGACATGATCTCGTAATTATACGAGTTTGATAATGAGGCATAAAGAAAAATTCATATCCCGAAATTTACGTATATTTTTCTAGTTTGATAAGTTACAATATTCTCCTTATCGGAACTTCATATTCAATTGAGTATTTCTTTTTTTTCTTCCAGTCATGAGAGCAGAGAATCTATATATACAATATTACAGTATTTTCATTACCATCGAGCTATAATCGATGGGCATGATCCTATTGGGAAACCTCTGATGGTAAGTTATATACCGAGCCTACTGTAGCCGAGAGCCTATGAGCGAGCCCAGTTGGTCGAGATACAGAGCCTAGTATGGTCGAACACCAATGAGCGAGACTACTACGACAGAGCAATTATATATATATACCGAGCCTTATAAGGCCGGACACCTATTTTACTTACTATAATGAGAGAATAAGAGTCAGTATCAACAAGTGACCATATCTTCAGATTATCTTTGACCCCCAGTTGCTTTTAGTTATTATATTATCAGTTCAGTTTCAGCTTTCAGTATATTGCCTTACATACTCGGTACATTATTTTGTACTAACGTCCCTTTCTAGGGGCGCTGCATTTCATGAGTGCAGGTTCAGACAGACAGACGGGTAGACCTCCTCAGTAGATGTTGCCCGAGTTCAGCTTTATCGTTAAGCTCCCCGTCCTTCGGAGTTGCCGGGTCTAGAAGTGTTGTGTACATTTTGTTTGCATATATGTAGATAGGTTATGGGTAGGTCGAGGCCCTGTTCCGATCACAGTACATCTATCAGTAGAGTCTTGTAGACACATCGTATCGGTTAGTGCAGTATGTTGGGCTTGTAGGCCCTGTACGTATATTTTGTTGGCTTGTCAGTTAAAGTAGTTATGACGGCCTTGCCGGCCCAACTTTATGTTGACATTTAGTCAGCGTTAGTCTCTATTCAGTTTTATATTTTGCTTCGCAAATTGTCGTGCAATGTGGCCCCTAGCCATAGTATGACATTATATGTCCAGAATTCCTGAGTTGCAAGTTGGTACGCAAGGATAAATGAGGCACCGGGTGCCGGTCTCTCCCCCAGGCTCGGGGCGTGACAGAAGTGGTATCAGAGCGGTTCTTTCCTAGGGAGTCTATAAGCCGTGTCTAGTAGGATCTTGTCTATAGATGTGTGGTGCACCACATTATATAAGCAAGGGACTACAAAGAATTTAGGAGTTGGTTACCCTTCTTTCAAATCTAAATCGTGTTGTAGAACTGAGTTATAGGAAATTTGAGTTAAACTTACGTGTTGGTGTTTGCATGCACAGATGATGGTAACTAGGAAGACTACGGCTAGCCAGAGGAGAGAGACAACAATAGGTGAGGGGAATAACATGGTACCCCCAGTAGATGGGGATCGGAGCCCAGGGTGAGATCCCTACTCAGCCATTACTGGATCCTCCGCCACCTGAGGAGATTCCTAGGGAGATCGCACATCCAGTTCCCTCTTCTGCTACCATCAGATCAGGACTTAAGTAGTGTGGTGCATTTGTTGGCACAATTGGTAGGTACCCAACAACATGCTAGGGCATCCGCTAGTGCAGGACCTTCTGAGGGATCGGGGAGTTCAAGGATCTGAGAGTTTATTGCTTTGAGTCCCCCATAGTTCACGTGGACAGATCAGAGGGAGGACCCACAGGATTTCATAGATCAGCTTCACAGGATCTTTCGGGTTATCCATGCCACGGAGAAAGAGGCAGTTGTGCTAGCAGCTTTTTGACTCTGAGATATAGCCATCCTTTGATACGAGCGATGGGAAAGGTCTAGTGGACGTGATGCACCTACTGCTATTTGGGAGAATTTTTCGGATGCCTTCCTTGAACAGTATTTACCGTGAGAGATCCGTCAGGCCCGAGTCGATCAGTTTCTAGCCCTCAAGTAGGGCAATATGAGTGTTCGAGAGTATAGTCTCTGTTTTGACTCATTGTCCAGATATGCACCATCCATAGGTTCTACTATGCGGGATAGAATCCACAGGTTTATAGCAGGGTTGACCCTAGAGTTGACCGAGGCATGTGCCACCAGTGCATTACAGGATAGTATGGATATCTCCCAGATTCAGACATTTGCCAAAAATATAGAGAGGACTGACTCAGGGCAGCGTAAGAGGATGAGATTTCCAGGTCTCAAGAGCAGTCTTAGGATAGTTACAGGCCCCAGTACTTCAAACAGCCATCTAGAGCTCCGCCACCTCAGCTACAGGGTTACAAGTATGACCGCTATAGTCAGTCAGGACTAGGTGAAAGCTCCCAGGTGTCAAGTTTGTAGCGGCAGCAAGGTTCGGGGCAGACATGGCCATTTTCTCCGCGGTGTGCCATCTGCAGTAGAGGACACTTGGGCCAATGCCGAGCCGGTTCTGATGCTTGTTATACATGTGGACGTCTGAGGCATATGATGCGAGATTTCCCAAATAGAGATTCTGGGGGTATGACGCAACCAGCGAATGCAGCAACAGGATCATCTACGTCCGTGCATCCTTCATGGCACGAGTCTCAATCTCCGGCTGGTAGAGGTCAAGGCAGAGGTAGAGGTTTCAGTTCAGGTGGTAACCAGAATCATAGTTATGCGTTAGCGGGTCGACATGACCAGGATCCCTCACCAGATGTTGTGACAGGTATGTTAACCATTTGCTCTCACGATGCTTATACCTTGATAGACCAGGATCTACTTTATCGTGTATTACCCCATTTGTCATAGGGAAGTTTGGTATAGTGCCTGAAATACTAAGTGATCCTTTTGTGGTATCTACACCGGTCGGAGAATCGATTATTTCTAGACGGGTTTACCGAGGTTGTACAATATCAGTTTGTGGTCGTTAGACCTTAGCCGACCTAGTTGAGCTAGATATGTTGGATTTTGATGCTATCATGTGCATGGAATGGTTGGCAGCTTGCTATGCCACAGTTGATTGTCGAGCAAAGATAGCTAGATTTTATTTTTTGGGTGAGCCAGTCCTTGAGTGCGTAGGTAATACAGTGACACCCATAGGTAGGTTTATTTCCTATCTGAAGGCGAGGAAAATGATCGTAAAAGGGAGAATTTATCATATTGTGCGAGTTAGAGATATAGATACTGAAAGACCTACACTTCAGTCTATTCCAGTAGTAAAAGAGTACGTGGATGTATTTCTAGATGAACTTCCAGGTATTCCCCTAGAGCGAGAGATTGATTTTGGCATTGATTTTCTTTCGGGAACTCCGCCAATATCCATCCCTCCGTATAGAATGGCACCTGCTGCATTGAAGGAGTTGAAGGTGCAGTTGAAAGATTTGCTGGAGAAAGGTTTCATCAGGCCCAGTACTTCACCTTGGGGTGCACCGGTACTGTTTGTGGGAAGAAAGACGGCTCGCTGAGGATGTATATCGATTATAGGCAACTGGACAAGGTAACTATTAAGAATAAGTATCCACTTCCAAGGATAGATGACTTGTTTGATCAGTTGCAGAGAGCTAGATTCTTTTTAAATATAGATTTGAGGTCAGGGTACCACCAAGTTAGAGTTCGGGAGACAGATATCCCCAAGACAACTTTCAGGACCCAATATGGCCACTTCGAGTTTCTTGTCATGTCCTTCGGGTTGACGAATGCACCTGCCGTATTTATGGACTTGATAAACAGCCTATTCCTGCCATATTTAGATCTGTTCGTGATAGTCTTTATTGATGATATTTTGGTTTATTCACGTTCAGAGGATGAACATGCGGACCACCTACGAGCGGTACTCCAAACCCTCCCTGATAGTAAATTATATGCTAAGTTTTCTAAATGTGAGTTCTGGTTGAGGTCTATAGCCTTCTTGGGACACGTTGTATCCGATGGAGGTATAAAGGTAGACACTCAGAAGATTGAGGCTGTGAAATCCTGGCCTAGACCTACCACTCCAACCGAGGTTCGTAGCTTTCTAGGCTTAGCAGTATACTTCCGGAGGTTCGTAGAGGGTTTTTCTTCTCCTTCGGCACCATTAACAAAGTTGACGCAAAAATAAACTAAGTTTCAGTGGACAGAGGCTTGCGAGCGGAGTTTCTAGGAGCTTAAAAATAGGTTGACTTCAGCGCCAGTTCTAGCACTTCCAGAGGGTCCATATGGTTATGCCATGTATTGTGATTCCTCAAGTGTCGGGTTAGGATGTGTCCTGATGCAACATGGAAAAGTAATTGCGTATGCTTCAAGGAATTTAAGGAAGCATGAGCGGAATTATCCGAACCACGACCTCGAATTAGCTGCGGTTGTCCATGCGCTTAAGATATGGCGGCATTACTTATGTAGTGTTCATGTTGATGTATTCACAGATCATAAAATCCTGCAATACATCATCAAGCAAAAAGAGTTGAATGTGTGACAGAGGCGATGGCTTGAGTTATTGAAAGATTACGATGTTAACAATCTCTACCATCCAGGGAAATCTAATGTTGTAGCAGACGCCTTAAGTCGCCGATCTATGGGTAGGCTTAACACATGTAGAGGTCGGAAAGAGACAATTAACTAGAGAGATCCATCAATTGCTTGTTTGGGGGTTCAGTTAGTAGACTCTGGCAATGGTGGAGTTGTACTCCAAAATACTGCAAAATCATCTCTCATAGCTGAAGTAAAGGAGAAACAGTACGAGGACCCAGAGTTGGTCGAGTTGAGAGAGCGAGTTCTGCAGCAGAAGGAGCCGTTGTTAGAACTCAAGGGAGACGGGATTCTTAGATACAGGGGTCATTTGTGAGTTCCAGATGTAGCAGGGAAACGAGATAGGATTATGTCAGAAGCACATTATTCGTGGTACTCATTCACCCCGGGTTGACGAAGATGTATCATGACATTAAGGATGTGTATTGATGGAACGATATCAAGAAGAACATTGCTGAGTATGTCGCTCAATGCCCTAGTTGCCAGCAGGTGAAGATAGAGCACCAGGCCAGAGGGATAATGCAGACTATAGAGATCCCGACATGGAAATGAGAGGCGATAAATATGGACTTTATCACGGGTTTACCTCGTTCTCATCGTAAGTTCGATTCCATATGGGTGATAGTCGATAGGCTCACGAAATCAGCTCATTTCCTACCGGTCAAATCTACATATACAATAGAAGATTATGCAAAATTATACATTAAGGAGATAGTGCGACTAGACGGAATACCAGTATCTATTATATCTGACTGTGGGGACCAGTTTACAACACATTTTTGGAGGTCATTTCAGAGAGGTCTAGGAACTCAGGTGAATCTCAACACAGATTTTCATTCACAAACTGATGGGCTAGCCGAGCGCACAATTCAGACGCTCGAGGATATGTTACGAGCATATGCGTTGGATGTTAAAAGAAGTTGGGATGAACGTCTACCTCTTATAGAGTTTGCATATAATAACAATTACCACTTCAGTAGCCAGATGGCTCCATACGAGGCTATATATGGGCGTAAGTGCGGATCTCCTATAGGGTGGTTTGATGTTGGAGAATCTGGGTTACATGGGCCAGACCTGGTTCAACAGGCCATAGAAAAAGTAAAGCTCATCCGGGAACGACTGTTGACAGCTCAGAGTCATCAGAAGTCATATTCTGACGTGCGGAGACGAGATTTAGAGTTCGGGGTTAATGACTGGGTATTCTTAATGGTGTCAACTATGAAGGGTGTGATGAGGTTTGGCAAGAAAGGCAAACTTAGCCCACGGTATATTGGTCCTTGTAAGATCATTCAGAGAGTGGGCCAAGTAGCATATGAGTTAGAATTACCCTCAGAATTGGAGTATGTCCATCCGATTTTTCGCGTATCAATGCTACGGAAGTGCATTAGAAATCCTACCCGAGTGGTGCCCATGGATGATTTACAGATTACGGAGAACTTATCATACAAGGAAATCCCGATTTTCATCCTAGACCGACAAATCCGCAAGCTACGAAATAAGGAAATAGCCTCCGTGAAGGTTTTATGGAGGAGCAAGAACGTGGAAGAGATGACGTGGAAAGCGGAGGAAGAAATGAATTCTAAATACCCCCACCTATTTCAAACTGAAGATATGGCTCGAGGTGGGATACCTCAGCACAAGTCTATTCAGGCCAGTAGGTTATCATGTAAGCTCTCATTTTTGACTCTCAAAATTTATAATGGACAGTTGTGTGAAGCCAACTGTTGCTATTTATAGACAGCGGACACGTGTGGCATGTATAGTATATTTTCTGGCTGCGTACAAGTTGGTTTTAGTCTAGTGTACGGAAGAGACTATGGCAAAATTTTTCCAAAGTATCTAAGAGTAGACATTCAAGGACGAATGTTTCTGAGGGAGGAAAGATATTTTTCGTACGTTAAAGTTTCGTCTTCAGTTAATTGACATAAACTCTGAGATGAGATTATCTTGAGGTTAGAATATTTATGATATTTATAACAAGAAATAAGTGAGTTCCATAAAGGAAAGGGTACACGAATTAAAAAAAATGAGTTTCGTTGAAGGTTGTCGAATTTGGATAAAATACGGTCCGAGCTAAAATACCTGGTACTTAAGGACTAGCACCATACAAAATACCGCATGACCATGATAGTAAGGTGTATAAGGTGTGTTCCAAATGAGTAGTATTCTAGGTAATTTGAGATAATTATTAATTATGTGGATAATTGATTAATTGGTAAGATAATTATATTATTAAGTGGATAAATGTCTTTTGGGGATTGCCATATGGCATAGACTAAGCCAAAGTGGCAAAATGCATAAAATGAGTCATAAGGCAAAAGGCCATCTTGTTTACACGTATAGATACTTGGTCTATCTATTAGTAAGATATGGAATTTTTCCTAGACTAAGTAAAATGACATTCCAACATTATTAAGAGAGAAATAACAGTGACGAACGTGAGATTCTATGAAATATTACAAGGTGCAACGTGAAATCCTAATTCAAAGAAGAACCGGTATAATCTTTCTCAAGAATATCATACGGATTTTCCCCTACTTTGATCCTCCATTACGTGTTTTCGCAAAAGAGAATCGGTCCAGGTATGTTAAGGCGAAGACCTTCCTTCATTTTGGCATAATCTCGTAATTATACGAGTTTGATAACGAGGCATAAAGAAAAATTCATATCCCGAAATTTACGTATATTTTCCTAGTCTGGTAAGTTACAATATTGTCCTTATCGGGACTTCATATTCAATTGAGTATTTCTTTTTTTTTTTCCAGTCATGAGAGCAGAGAATCTATATATACAGTATTACAGTATTTTCATTAACATCGAGCTATAATCGATGGGCAGGCTCCTATTGGACAACCTCTGATCAGATGGTAAGTTATATACCGAGCCTACTATGACCGAGCGCCTATGAGTGAGCCCAGTTGGTCAAGATACAAAGCCTAGTATAGCCGAGCGCCTATGAGTGAGCCTACTACGACAAAGCAGTTATATATATATATATATATATATATATATATATATATATATATATATATATATATATATATATATATATACCGAGCCTTATAAGGCCATACGACTATTTTACTTACCATATTGAGAGAATAGGGTCAGTATCAGTAGGTGAGCATATCTTCAGATTATCTTTGACCCCCGATTGCTTTCAGTTATTATATTATCAGTTCAGTTTTAACTTTCAGTATATTGCTTTACATACTCGATACATTATTTCGTACTGACGTCCCTTTCTGGGGACGCTGCATTTCATGCATGCAGGTTCAGACAGACAGACGGGTAGACCTCCTCAATAGGTGTTGCCCGAGTTCAGCTTTATCGGTAAGCTCCCCGTCCTTCAGAGTTGCCGGGTCTAGAAGTGTTGTGTACATTTGGTGTATATATGTAGATAGGTTATGGGTAGGTCGGGGCCCTGTTCCGATCACAGTACATCTATCATTAGAGGCTTGTAGACACATCCTGTCAGTTAGTGCAATATGTTGGGCTTGTAGGCCTTGTACGTATATTTTGTTGGCTTGTCAGTTATAGTAGTTATGACGGTCTTGCTGGCCCAACTTTATGTTGACATTTAGTCAGCGTTAATCTCTATTCAGTTTTATATTTTGCTTCACAAATTTTCTTGCAATGTGGCCCCTGGCCAAGGTATGACATTATATGTCCAGAATTCCTGAGTCACAAGTTGGTACACAAGGATAGATGAGGCACAGGGTGCCGGTCTCTCCCGCAGGCTCGGGGCGTGACATATTATGGCGTCTAGTGTGGTTGCTTTCACTATGTTCCATATAAAGGGAGCGACTTATCAATGGTGGAGCGCATATGAGTTGGGTAGTCCGGCCGAGGCAGCGTCACTCACTTGGGATCAGTTCTCAGATATGTTCTTGAGGGATTTTGTTCCAACGGAGTCTCAGAAATGCATTGCGTGTAGAGTTTGAGTTGTTGCACCAGAGTTATATGACTGTCGAAGTATGCAGTCTGGTTCACTAATTTGTCTAGGCATGCACCAGCCTTGGTTGCTACAGTTAGAGAGCGAGTTCGTCGATTTATCGAAGGGCTCAACCCTGGTATCAGATTTAGCATGGACCGAGGGTTGGATATGGACATCGCATTCCAACAGGTAGTGGATATCGCTAGGATATTAGAGGGTATGTGGGCCTGGGAGAGAGAGGAGAGGAAGGCCAAGAGGCCTCGAGATTCTAACACATACAGTAGTGCTTGTGCCCAATTGTAGCTTGTCATGGTAGGGGTTATGTGAGCCCTCCTGTTCATTCAGCACTTCAAGCTTCCAACGGTTATTCTGGCCACTCCTAGGACCCAGGTTCCCCATTATGCACCGCCATTGTCTAGTGCACCTCCTGCACAGGGTGCTTTCAGTGGTCAGTCCAGCCGATCAGGCCTTAGCCAGTCACAACAGCCACGTCCTCTAAGAGCTTGTTTTGAGTGTGCTGACACTCGTCATATGGTGGGGGATTGCCCCAGACTCAGGAGGGGCTCACCTCCACAGACTACTCAGACTCCGTGTATTCCACAGGGTCCTCAGGCTATGGTTACCGCACCAGTTGCCACTCTACTTACACAACCAGCTACAGGTGGTGGTCGGGCAGGTAGAGGTTTCCCTAGAGGGGAGGCCAGGACATATATTATACTCTTCCTTCTAGGACAGAGGCAAGCGCATCCGACTCAGTTATCACAAGTATTGTTCCGGTTTGTCATAGGGACCCATTGGTCTTATTTGACCCAGGCTCCACGTATTCCTATGTATCATCTCACTTTGCTCCATATTTGGGTATATCCCATGATTCTTTGAGTTCTCCTATCCGTGTGTCCACACCAGTGGGAGATTTACTTGTTTGTTGACTGTGTGTATTGGTCGTGTTTAGTTGTTCTTAGTGGTCTTGGGAACAGAGCCGATCTTTTGTTGCTCCGTATGGTAGATTTTGATGTTATTTTGGGCATGAACTGGTTGCTGCCCTATCATGCTTTCCTTTATTGTCACACCAAGACGACAATATTGGCTATGCCCGATTTTCCACGAATAGAGTGGAGAGGGACATTAGATTATGTTCCTAGCAGGGTTATCTCATTTCTAATGGCTTAGTGGATAGTTGAGAAAGGATGTGATGCGTATCTAGTGTCGCGCCCCTTTTTCTCGCGAAATCGAGTTTCGACACGTGACAACTCTTTTAAGGAAGGGTGTTAAAAGACAGAGTCGCCACCTAACGGGTTTGAGGTGTGTTAGGGAACATATTTTTAAATAACTGGTTTAACCAATTTGCATCACCAAAGATCGGGTAAGTGCTCAAATTACCTCGAGGAGAAGGTGTTAGGCATTCCTCGAGGTCCACAACTGTGGGTCCCGACCGAACTCGAATTATATGAATTAGTCCAAGATAAAGAGAAAAGACAAAAGTTGGGGTAGTTATAAAACCTACCAATAAATAGAATAATTGATTTTAAGAAAAAAGGGGAGGGGGTCCTAAGTTTTTTAGCCTAAAGGATCACCCCGTGCAACATAAATAATACTTCGTAACTCCCTCGAGCTGGGATGTTACTCGTATTATTTAGCGGGCATAGATTATCATCTCCTGCTACCCGATTACTATTTTAAAGTTGTTACCTAAGGCGCACTAATTGATTCTAAATCGTACCTTATGCGTGCACTACTCGTCCCATACCTATGGTCCAGGAGGCGTTTGGACCTCTATTTTGGGTGGTTCTAGACTTAACTTAGATTGCTTAAAAATGAGAAAACTAGGGGACACACAAAACAAGTTGGACTTTCATGTAAAAGCAAATAAGGGATCAAGTTATCCTCCACACTTACGCAAAAAATGCACGTAAACAAATTGGCGATTGACAGTTTCAGAATGGAGACAAGTTAAAGTCATTAAGTCCTATAGACATAATTTCTATGTGATTTTGGATTTTGAACTTACAAGGCCATTTTAAAAAAAAAATTTCTAAGTGATTGCACAATTGCCTACTGATTATAGATTATGAGCGGTTAAACCTATGGGCATGATATCTAGGTTATTTATGTAGTAATTGGCAGTGATAACTACATGAGAATATTCAGAATTGCTCAGTTTGACCCTATTAGCATGCTTTCTAATAGTGTTCAACGAGACAGTGTTCAAAGTTCACTATTAATACTTAAAAAAGCAAGCAGGATTACCCCTATATGCATGATTTCTATAATTGATAATTAAGACTGGTTTTAGATCGTATCGGCATGTCTACTAACTGAGCAATTATAACAACAACATATTAACCAATTAACCCTATATGCATAATTTCTAAATTTCAGATTAGGTAGCACGTAAATTAACAGAATCTTATAGCACCTAATGAATATGTTGGAATGCACATGGAGGCATTGGTCATTTTATTTCCTATGTGGAAGCAAAATATGTTAAACGTATTAAATACCTATAGACAGGTTATCTAACACACATCATAGAAGCAAAGTAAAAACCTATAGGTAGGATTTCTACCCATTTCATGCAAGTATTAAAATAAATCCCTTTTCCCAATTTTATTAACACCCCAATTGTTATTACAACATTATTACGAACCCAAAGTAAATTGCAGGATTACAAAATAGCTATAGTGAGCCTAAGGCAGGCCTAAAAATATACCCGGCCTCGCCAAGACTTCAACCTCAAGTCCACATAGTTTACAACAGCCCAGAAATCACATCTTCATTTACATAAAGCAGCCAAAAATCAGTTGATTCAGCCAGTAGGTAAAAAAGGCAGAGTTGAGCAATTAGGAAGGTGGCAAAGAACCATGACCCTAGTGTGTCAGAGTTCCCAAGGACTTCAAGAATCCAAGACAGTGCTCACACTAGGGGAGGTTA
Organism: Nicotiana paniculata; assembly: GCA_005239505.1. Classification (NCBI taxonomy): domain Eukaryota; kingdom Viridiplantae; phylum Streptophyta; class Magnoliopsida; order Solanales; family Solanaceae; genus Nicotiana; species Nicotiana paniculata. The sequence goes on along the minus strand of MDKI01150336.1, from coordinate 101,425 downwards.
ATATAGAAAATTCAATGAATCACTAAAGACCAAGACATAGTATGTCAGAGTTCACAAGGGTCTCATTTGGAACCCGAGCAGTGCTCACACTAGGGAGGTCAATGATATAACATAGGTATCCTTGGATTTTAGCCAACTAAGAATGAGAATTCAAAAGAGCCTAGGTAACAAGTGAAGTAAACCAAGGTTGAGGGACAAAACCAAGGGATGCAAACATAGCCAAGTTGCATGTATAGCAGATAGTTGAACAAGTCATAGAGTTTAAGAACAAACTTAACAAAGATTTAGAAAAGCGGTTCAACACTTAGTGCATAAACATTCCTACATTAGCAAAGTCAATGGAAGAACATGTTTTCAAGATTGATGAAAAGTATCATACACAACTCAAAATACAAAAGAATAGGTTCAAATTATACCGAGTATAAGTCCTAGTGTTATGAAATAGTCACACTAATTTGGTAGTAGTACTACGTTTAGACATGATGGGGAAACAAATTACTACACCTACTTGTGAATCATGGGAGAAAAAACATGCTAAAGGGGGCATATTGATTAGAGAACTAGTCATTATTGATAGGATTAAAACATGCTACATAAGCAAGATATACCCACAAAAATTCAGAATAGACTTGTGCCATAGAATAGATGTAAACATTCATGTTTTGAACACAATTGATTAGTCGACTAAAGGGAATACAAATTATGCAAGTAAAGCATGTTTACATAATAGGATGGATAGCCTAAAGCAGAATAAAACACCAAAGAGATGCTAACAAGTGCAAAGATCCCAAACAATAGTAACACATTGGCTAGTTAGACTTGAGAAGAATCTAATTTACTCGAATCAAGTTTAGGGATGATTTGAGCTATCAACATTGTGAAGTTAAACGTTAAGGAGACCTAAAAAATTGAAGTAAAATAAACATAATAGCACACAAAACCACCCAGAAAACTCATTAAGCTAACGAACTTCAGAAGTGAAGACATATGCAAATTGCAGATATATAGGAATGAAATTATAAAGGTTCAGTAACTCACCAGTTAAACGAAAATACAAGAAAGAACAAAAGTCCACAGTGTTCTGAACATCAACGAGAAGCAAGAAACCAGAATTTAGTGGCCTTGGCTTTCAGCTGGCCAAGAACCAAAGAATAGAACGAGATAATGAAGAAATAACAGAATAAAGCTTAAAATTTCAGTGAGATTATAACGATTCAAAGTTCTATCCTAAAGGGGAATGTGGGAGGGGTTTATATAGTGACAAAATCGAACAAGTAAACAAGGAAAATTGTAAAATCAAACATAAATAAGGAAGTATTAACATGCAGAATCAAATAAAAATCGGATTTAGGAAAAAAATAAGTAAACCCTAGTTGACATAAATCGAAGATTGGACTGGAATCCTGGCTAATCGAACCCATATAACCATGGTCATGCTGTATATGGACTAAATATTGTCTAGATTCAAACGATTGAAGCTAATCTCCCTTGATTCGGATACTTACGCTTTCCAAAATAGGGCAATTACTTATGTAATGCCAAAATCGGGTAAGAAACGACGAGACAGAGCATAAATAGAAAGGGAATCATAGAGTGATTCCATGTTGGAGTCGGATTCAGGGTAGAATAAGATAGACACTACTAGGGTTTGACAGGATAGGGGAAGGGAGGATTTAGGGGCGGCGGTTGGTGAGAAATGATTAGGGTTAAGGGTGTTTAGGGTAATTAAGAGGGAGGGAGTAATGTGGGTCGTTGATCTCAGAGATCAACGATCACGATTAGAAGGGGTCTTGGTTCGGGTTGGTTTAGATGGGTCACGACTGGGTTGTGGGGTTGGGTGTTATTTGGGCTAGGGTGTTAGATTTTGGGCCAGTAATTGGTCCGAAAATAGGTAGGTTTTAGGCTAGTTTTTAAATACTCAATATTTAATAAAATATAATTTATAAAAGTAATTAATAAATAACAAAAATATCACTTGTGCACTAAAATGACTAAATATAATTACTTAATATTATAAAAATATAAAAAGTCATTTTCTGCATAAATAATGTTATTATATATTAATATGGGTTATTATTGCGAAAATATGCAATTAGTCCTAAAATGAAAATTAATTATAAAAGTACACTTTTAAAACATCATGTTGGTATAAATGATAAGTTTAGACGATTAAATCATCATTAAAATAATTTGAAGGATAATTACTGGATATTTATATAATAAAAATGCAGAAATAAATCGATTTAAAGCCTTTAAAATTACGGAAATTATGAACAATACTTGTATATGCTAATAAACCAAATGATGATGCATATGTACTATTTTGGAAATATATATATAGATATTTAAAATATGAGGAAAAATTGGGTATCAACAGCTGCCCCTCTTTACCCGGGGATGATGGAAGAGTTGTCGGGTAAAGAAATGAGGACCGATTTTGACGAATGGGGTGATTTGGGAAAATATAGGCTGAACTCCGGTTTCTGAGTTGCCTACATATCCCTGGTTTTACGGGAATCAGGCCGTGTGTAACTCTGGGTCCAACGGTGGAATAAGCCGATGGAGTTGTTATAGGAACGGACAAGCTTTCCTGGATAGGACGAGATCGAAATTGTGATTGGATGTACCTTGGAATGGTTATGTATATTTGAAAAGTTATCATATGGGAATGGGTAACGGACGACATTTGGTTACGTTTGAAATAATTGCAGGATATGAATGTTGAATAGAAACTGAAGTGAAGATTTCTCTCGTTAGGAGAATGGTTACTTCCTGCATTACCTACAAAACTTAAAACACGATTTGCAAATATATATGGATTATTCAAAGAATTTAAACATGATGCAAGTTCCCTTCGGACCATGAAAGCTGCCTTTGGATGATGGGGATGATGTCCTTAGACCATGATGTCCTGGTCCATGAACTGCGTGATAAGGGATTCACAGGCCATGAATTATGTGTCAGGATTGGATTTCAAAATTTCAACTGTGTTGTGCTATTGGACCTATATGGGATAGGGTGATGTGGGATCACCCCCGAGTATGTGCATGGTAGGCTACGTGGCAGTTTGATGGTGTTGGAGAATAACTCTTGGCACGTTCGAGGACGAACATATGTTTAAGTAGGGGAGAATGTAACGACCCGACCGGTCGTTCTGAGAGTTTAGCCCCGTTTCCCCCGTTTCTGCTTCATTATATGCGGTGCAGCTTCATTACGTTGTGTTATATTGGTTGGCTCGGGTTCAGAGCGATTTTTGGTGTGAAATGAGACACTTAGTCTCTTAAGTTGGCCTTATGGTTAGAAAAGTAGACCGAAAGTTGACTATTTGGTAAACGACCTCGAAATATGGATTTTATAGCTCGGATAGCTTCGTTAGGTGGTTTGGGACTTAGGATTATGTTCGGTATGAAGTTTTGATGTCTGGTGTAGAATTAAGTTTTAATAGGCAAAAGTTAGTTTTTGGCGATTTCCGGTCGGCAGGGAAAAATAGGCTATCGGGGTCGGAATGGAATTCCGAAAGTTGGAGCAGGATCGTAATGTCATTTTGGAGATGTGTGCAAATTTTCAGGTCAATCGGATGTGTTTTGGATGGTTTCAGCATTCTTGGTGAAATTGAGAAGTTTCAAAGTTCACAGGCTTGAATTTGAGGTGATTTTGGTGTTTTTGCGTTGTTTTTGGTGTTTCGAAGGCTAGACTAAGTTTGAATCAGATTATGGGATGTGTTGGTATGTTTGATTGGGGTCTCGAGGGGCTCAGGATTGATTTCAGACGGTTAGCGGAGATTTGGACTTGGAAAAATGCAGCAACACTGCTGCTGGTGCCAGTTTACTGGTGTGTCTGCACCTGCGGATTGGGGACCGTAGGTGCGATAGTCGTAGGAGCAGGAGGCAGAAGCGGAGAAGGTCGCAGAAGCGGAGAAGGTCGCAGAAGCGGAGTGTTTGACCTCACCTGCGGGCTCGCAGGTGTGAGGCCTGGGGCGCAGAGGCGGAATCTGGGGAGTTAGTGAGAGTCGCAGGTGCGGCGCCTTGACCGCAGGTGCGTTCCCACAGGGGCGTGAAATGGGTCGCAGGTGCGGAACCCCTGGGCAGAGCATATAAATTCCAACCTTCACGAATTTTCTCATACTTCACCATTTTTGAAGACGGGTTTGGAGCTTTTTGAGGGATTTTGAAGAGGGATTCAAGGGGAACTCATTGAGGTAACATTTTTGAACCTAATACTCGATTCTATGTTGATATTTGACTGATTAATCATGAAATTTGTGGGATTTAATGGTGTAATTCAGGGGTTAGGGCTTGGAAACTTGAGACTTTGATTTAAGGATTTGAGGGGTCATTTGCAGTCGGATTTTGATGTATTTGGTATGTATGGACTCGTGGGAGTGTAAGGGTTCTAGTTTTGTGATTTGTGTCGAGTTTCGAGACGTAAAAGTTTGTCCAAATTCTGGATTTGTGATGTAATTAGATAATTTTGATGTGGGCTTCGCTTCTTTATCATATACTAATGATATAGTGCTGATTTTGGTTAGATTCAGGGTGATTTGTGGCCGAGTTGAGCAGCAAGGGCATTGCGGAGATTTTTGGCTTGATTGAGGTAAATAACATTTCCAAACTTGGTTCTGAGGGTTCGAAACCCTGAACTACTTGTTATGTGATTAGAATTGGTGACGCACATGCCAAGTGACGGGCGTGCGGGCATGCACTGTGAGACTTGTGACCTGGTTCATCCCATGGTACCGCTTAGTGATTATTACCTAATGATATCTATGCTTATATTAATGTGAATAATGCGAACATGGTAGAAATCATGATAAGTTATATATATTAAGGCTTCACGCCGAAAATGCTGAGACCCGAGTGGTCGTATGTTACTGTCTCATTTTGTGATTTATTTGATTCCATATACTCAGTCTTGTTATAGCATATCACTTCATACCTTAGTCTCAGTATTGTTAATTATATGCATACTTATCATTGTTCGGGCTGATGGATGCATCTGTGATCCATGTGAGTGAGGCAGAGAGCATGTTATTGAGACAGTTATGAGATCGGACTGCACACCGCAGCGATACTTAAATCATGCCTTTGATGGCTTGATATAGAGCTTGGGCCACTAGGGACCCTCCGGAGTCTTTACACCCCCAGTGAGCGCATTGATGATGAGGTATGAATTTTCCCTGGACATGGATCTTGTCTGAAGCTGATGTTATGTGAGGGATGGATCTTCCCTGGACATGGATCTTGTCCGAAACTGATGCTATGAGGGATGGATCGTCCCTGGACATGGATTTTGTCCGAGTGTTGTATTCCGGAGATGGATCTTCTCCGTGGGGCTGGACTGGACTTCTCCTCAGTACGTAGTGACTACGGTCACCTGTGTTTATGCATATTCCGGGATGGAACTTCCCTGGTTACTGGGTGGACTTATGTGGAAGAGTTGTGAGCACTATGTGCATTTTCTCACTGTGACATGTTGTCATGTAGAGCATATTGAGGTATATCTAGCATATTCTGTTGTTATTTTCTGATAAACTGTGAACATGCCTAAATTTTGTATGCTGATGATTTAATTATTGAGGTTTAGTCCGTCACTACCTCTCATCACATAGTTTGGGTTCGTTACTTCTGAGTTGGTGTACTCATGTTACTCCCTGCACCTCGTGTGCAGATCCAGGTACATCGGGACCCGTTAGTGGTTGCTGAGCGGCTGTCAGAGTTTCTTTCGGAGTCGTCGAGGTAGCAACCAGGGATCGCAGCCTCTCCTTCTCCTTCTCTATCTTCCTGTTGCACTTTTATTATTTCAGATTATGTTGTCCAGTTTTTAGTTTGACACTCATACGTTGTAGCAGCTCATGACTCGGTGACAATATATCTGGGATCGAGGTTCTTTTATTCATGTTATTAATGATGTCCAAATCTTAGATGCTTTATAAAAGCGAGACCATTGTTGTAAATGTGGTGATTTTCCTGAAAATAACTTTTAATAAATAAAATGTGTGGCTTTTATGATTTCACGATAGGCGCTATCACGATCCATAAGGTTGGGAATTTGGGTCGTGACATTGGATGATGGGGATGATGTCCTTAGACCATGATGTCCTGGGCCATGAACTGCATAATAAGGGATTCGCAGGCCATGAAATGATGTTCTCAGGCCATGAAAATGGTGCCTCTGAACCATGACGCATTTGAATAATGACGTGCAATATTGAGAGATCCTCAGGATATGACATGGTGTCTTCCGATTATGAGGATGATGCCTTCGTACTATGACGCCTTTGGGCAAAACAGCGATATTTCAGCCCATGAATAGCAAAAATATGATGCTTGGTTATGCAAAGCGAAAAAAGACAGAGCTTAGTCTTGTGTAAGATCGGTGGCAGAGCTTAGCCCCGAGAAAAGTAGAAAATAGGGTTATGCAAGGAGAGACAATGTTTTTCCTCATGCAAGGATGGAGACAATTCTTAGTCTCATGTAGGGGAAGACAATTCTTAGCCTTATGCAATTAATGAGGCATGGCTTAACCTCATGCAAGTAGGGAGGCAGGGCTTAGCCTCATGAAAAACATAGATAATACTTAGTCTCATGCAGGGGAAAGGCAATGCTTAGCCTTATGCAATTAAGGAGGTAGGGCTTAGCCTCATGCAAAATGGAGACAATGCTTAGTCTCATGCAATGGGAGACAATGCTTAGTCTCATGGAATTGGAGACAATGCTTAGTCTCATGCAGGGGAAGGCAATGCTTAGCCTTATGCAATTAAGGAGGTAGGGCTTAGCCTCATGCAAGAGGAAGTCAGTGCTTAGCCTTATTCAGTTTAGGAGGCAGGCCTTAGCCTCATGCAAAATGGAGACAGTGCTTAGTCTCATGCAATGAACAAATGATAAGTAGTAGCAGAGTTTTTCTTAGCTGGAGATATGTTTTCGCTTGACATCGTTGTCGTTATAAATATAGTGATTCTGAGGTGTGCACGTATTTGCGAATGTTCCTTGTTCCTGCATCCAAAGGAAAATCGTGAGTTTTACGGGGAAGGTTGGTTCGTGCCTTCGCCTGCTTGCTTTGCCTTGCTCCATATTGAAATCCCGCTTGAGTTTTCATGGATAGCATCTGGCTTATTCATAAGATAATGTTTTTTGAAAAATATGCGTGCATATGATGAATGTAGTTATTTAGAGAATAGACAATATCAAGTAAATTAGATGAACCAATGACTGTGACACTTTAGATACATTGCGACTTCCTTGCATTAGAATTTTGAGGGTCCTCCTCAAAATTCTACCCCAGTTTACTTTCACGATTCTTTGACCGTTCTGCATATGATGACGCCGGCTGGACTTGCTTCGGAATTTTGAGGGTCCTCCTCAAAATTCTGCCCCCGTTTCTGATTGTGGAAAAAATGAAAATTTTGTTGAATTGTGACCGAACCCACAGGGCTGCCTATGTATCCCCTCTTAAACAGGAATCAGGTCAAGCGTAGTTCAATTACATCAGATGAAGAAATGCAAACATTCTAAACATAATATCTTTTGACTGCGTCTGAGTTGATGGGATTTGGCCAGATTTTCTCCGTCAATTTTTGCAAGTATGAGCGCTCCTCCTGTTAGTACTCTGTGAACCATGTAGGGCCCTTGCCAATTGGGTGAAAATTTTGCTTTGGCTTCATCCTGATGTGGGAAGATCTTCTTCAGCACCAGCTGTCCTGATGCAAACTGTCTAGGTCTGACCCTTTTGTTGAAAGCTCTAGACATTTTGTTCTGATAAAGTTGACCATGACACACGGCATTCATTCTTTTCCCATCAATGAGAGCTAATTGTTCGTAGCGACTTCTTGTCTATTCTGCATCGCTGAGTTCATCTTCTTGTATAATTCTTAAAGAAAGAATTTCGACCTCGGCAAGAATGACAGCTTCAGTACCGTAGACCAGAAAATAGGGAGTTACCCCGGTTTATGTGCGGACTATGGTACGATACCCCAATAAAGAAAATGGTAATTTCTCGTGCCATTTCTTGTGGTTGTCTACCATCTTTCTCAATATTTCTTTATATTCTTATTTGCAGCCTCCACAACTCCATTCATTTGAGGCCTGTATGCTGTGGAATTCTTATGCTTGATTTTGAAGGTTTCGCACATAGCTGTCGTTGAGTCACTGTTGAGGTTGGCGGAGTTGTCGGTGATGATGGATTCCGGCACCCCGAATCGGCAAACAATATGATCTCTGACAAAATCCGCGACGACTTTCTTGGTTACAACTTTGTAAGATGCAACTTCCACCCATTTTATGAAGTAGTCTATGGCCACTAAAATGAACCTGTTCCCGTTTGAAGCGGCATGCTCGATTGGACCGATAACATCCATTCCCCAAGAAGCAAAAGGCCAAGGTGCACTTGTTGCATTATTTCATTCGGTGGCACCTGTATCATAGCTGTGTTTATTTGGCATTGATGACATTTATGGATATACCTGATGCAGTCTGTTTCCATAGTCATCCAAAAATATCTTGCTCTCAGTATCTTCTTGGCTAAAACGAAACCATTCATGTGTGGTCCGCAAGTTCCAGCGTGTACCTCTTCGAGCAATTTGGAAGCCTCCTTGGCGTCAACACACCGCAATTATCCTAGGTCTGGAGTCCTTCTGTACAGAATTCCTCCACTTTGGAATAAATGGTTGGACAATCTTCAGAGCGTGCGTTTCTGAGTATGATTTGCATGCTCCGGGTACTCTCCTTTTTCCAAGTACTCCTTGATATCATGGAACCACGGATTCCCATCTATTTCTTCTTCAACATGAGTGCAGTAAGCTGGATGATTATGAATCCTTACCGGAATAGGGTCGATGAAATTCTTGTCTGAATGCTGTATCATGGAGGATAGAGTGGCCAATGCGTCTGCAAACTCATTTTGGATTCTCGGGACATGTCTGAATTCTATCTTCCTGAACCTCTTCATCATCTCTTGCACATGATATAGATATGGTAATATCTTGGTATTCTTTGTAGCCCACTCTCCCTGAACCTGATGTACCAGAAGATCTGAATCACCAATTACCAGCAACTCTTGGATATTCATGTCAGTGGCCAAATTGATCCCCAAGATGCAAGATTCATATTCTGCCATATTATTGGTGCACGGAAATCTGAGTTTTACAGATACTGGATAATGTTAACCTGTCTCTTACACCGAAACAGCTCCGATACCCACTCATTTGAAATTTGCGGCTCCTTTGAAAAACATTCTCCAACTGTCGTAGGCTTTGCCGATATCTTCTCCTACAAATGATACTTCTTTATCGGGAAAATACATTTTTAGTGGTTCGTATTCTCCTCCTACAGGGTTTTCTGCGAGATGATCTGTTAATGCTTGTCCCTTAACCGCCTTCTAAGTCACATAGAAGATGTCAAATTCACTCAACAATATTTTCCATTTTGCCAGCTTCCCCATAGGCATGAGTTTATGGAGTATGTACTTCAAAGGATCCATCCTTGATATGAGATATGTGGTGTAGGCACAAAAGTAGTGCCTCAATTTCTGAGCTATCCATGTCAGATCACAGTAAGTGCATTCCAGCAAAGAGTACCGTGTTTCGTAGGGTGTGAACTTCTTACTCAGGTAGTATATGACTTGTTCTTTCCTCCCTGTCTCATCGTATTGTCCCAAGACACAACCAAAAGCCCCATCTAGTATGGACAGATAGAGTAGCAGTGGTCTACCAGGTTCCGGCGGAACCAGGACTAGCGGTGTGGACAAATATTCCTTGATTTTGTAAAAAGCTTTCTGTCAGTCTTCAGTCCAACTTGTTGCGGCATCTTTATTTGACATTTTGAAAATCGGCTAACAAATCACGGTTGATTGTGCTATGAAGCGACCGATGTAGTTGAGATGTCCCAAGAAGCTCATTACGTCCTTCTTGTTCTTTGGAGGTGGCAAATACCGGATAGCCTTGACCTTTGATGGGTCCAGCTCAATTCCTCGACGGCTGATGATGAATCCTAATAATTTTCCAGCAGAGACTCCAAAGGCACATTTTCCAGGATTCAATTTCAAATTGTACCTCCGAAGACGATCAAAGAATTTCCTCAAGTCTTCTATGTGATCTGTGCCCATCTTGGATTTGATAATGATGTAATCCACATATACCTCTATTTCATTATATAGCATGTCATGGAAAATAGTTGTCATAGCTCCAATATAATTGGACCCAGCATTCTTCAGGACAAACGACATCATTTTATTGCAGTACACCCCCCATGGTGTAATAAAGCTTGTTTTCTCAGCATCTTCTTCATCCATCCAGATTTGATGATATCCCGGGAAGCAATCCACAAAGGATTGGAGTTCATTCTTGTCACAATTGTCGATCAATATGTGTATATTGGGTAATGGGAAGTCATCTTTGGGACTTGCTCTATTAGGTCCTGATAATCGATGCATACTCTGACTTTCCCATCCTTCTTCAGAACTGGCACGATGTTGGCCAACCAAGTCGAATATTCAACCACTTTGAGAACCTTAGATTTAATCTTCTTGGTGACTTCTTCTTTGTTTTTCAGGCTTATGTCTGGCTTGAACTTTCTGAGCTTCTGTTTTACCGGCGGACACGTTGGATTTGTAGGTAGTTTATGAGCCATGATTGATGTTCTCAAACCAGTCATATCATCATAAGACCATGTGAAAATATCTTCATATTCCTTTAGGAAATGAGTGTATTCCTCTTTCTCTGATGGTGACAGGTGAATGCTTATGCGAGTTTCTTTGACCCTTTCGGAATCTCCCAAATTGACTATCTTAGTTTCGTCCAGGTTAGACTTAGGCTTGTTCTCAAAATTGTCAACTTCTCTGACAATTTCCTCAGGTATTATATCCTCTTCTTCTATTTCTTCTGAGTCACTATCCTTATGTTGCGTTGTCTCATTACATGTCACAGTTGTTGGTTCATCAAGATAAGAAATAGTAATGCTGTAGAGAGAAAAAATTAGAGGATAGTAATAAATAATAAATAGTGAATCATTGATAAGTATCAAGACGTCAAGCAAAAAACGATTTTAATGATTCAAACAATTGTTTCAAAATAGAATACTGAAAATGCTTTAAAAATGCTCATAGGAATTGTTTTCAAAATAAATGACACTAGCAGCTAGGCTACCCCGGAAATCGGCGGGCCCTTGATAGTGTGACGGTCCAATTTCTAAGAACAACTCTCTTCTCCACTGCCTGGATAACGAGGCCTTCCTCCTCCTCCTTCTCAACTATTACACTGCAGTTCATATCTTCATCTTCCAAGAACAGATTCCTTAAACCAACTAGAATTTCATCTTCTTCAGATCCTCACATCATGTCGGCCTGATGAAAGGATTGGCTCAAATGTGGTACCGGCTGCTCAAGAGGGTAATGAGGACTACGCCATGGCGGCGACCAATTGTTATACTCTTGTCAGGCGTACTGATATCCAAGTCCGAAGGTTGTGCCGTGACGCTTTAGCTGTATTATTTTGGCGATACCCTGGAGATTCTTATCGAGACCCTAACCAGGTTCATATCCTGCTCATGCCAATATGCTCTCTATTTTTATACTCCACCATTTATATTTCTCAATCGCGTTGACACGCTCAATGCGATGGTAAGTCTCTCCACCCAACTTCTTTCTATTCTCAACAACTGGAACAATCTGATTGGTGTAAATAGGATTACTCCCGTCTCCATGGATGATCACTTCCTGATGGTTCCATTCGAACTTCACAGCCTGATGCAGAGTACAAGCTACGGCTCCAGCAACGTGTATCCAGGGTCGTCCCAACATCAGATTGTATGTGGCGGATATGTCTAGCACTTGAAATTCAACATCAAACTAGGCCAGTCCCATCTGCAAACAGAGGTTGGTCTCCCCAATCATGGCACTTTGAGACCCATAAAATGATTTCACATTCATACTTCCTGCTGGTATCTCATGCAAACCTTTACCCAATCTCTTTAAAGTGGTTAATGGACAAATGTTGAGACTTGAACCCTCATCTATCAAGATCCTGGCAACGAATTTGTCTTCGTACTGCACTGTGATATGCAGTGCCCTGTTGTGACTCAATCCTTCCGGCGACAATTCATCTTCGTGAAAAGTCATCTTATGGATTTCCAATACTTTTCCTACCATATTGGCCATCTGTCCGCTGGTAATGTTATTGGGTACGTAAGCTTCATTCAACACTTTCATCAGTGCATTCCTATGCGCCTCGGAGTTTTGTAGTAGTAATAGAATGGATATCTGAGTAGGGGTTTTGTTCATATGATCAACCACATAATACTCTCTTGCTTGCACTTTTCTCCAAAGATCATCCAGGCCAGTTTCAATGATAGGCGACTTGGAAGCGGCTTCTTTACTTGTTCCTCCCAAATGCTCGGGCGTATAAACCCTACCGGTTCTGGTCATGCCTTGTGCTGCACCAGCTTGTTCCATTTTCCCTTTTCCTTTCCTTCTCGCTTCTGCGATATAGTCCCAGGGTACATCATTAAAATTAAAGGATGTTGCGGGTGCTACCGTTACAGTGAATGGTGCGGTCACTTCTACTTCGAACGGATAAGGCGCGGCTGAAGGTGTTGTTACTTCAACCTAGAATGGAGTTGGTGCGGCTACCTCAACCTCGATCGGTGACTGTATCTGTACCACAATAGGTGTGAGACTGACCGAAGGCATTTTGGGATCATCCCCTTCTCGATTGAGCCCAATTGACCCTTCTGGTTCCCATTCTTCAACAATTTGTATCACATTTACCCCCTCGCCCCTGTGATCCGGGAGGGGATTATTGCGTACATTAAGTGCAGTCTCCTTTGCCTGTATAACTTTGGTATCAATCAGCGTCTGGATCTTATCCTTCAAAGTGAAACATTCGTCAATAGTGTGACCCTTCATGCATGAATGGTAGGCACATGTCTTATTTGGATTGACCCATTGAGCGGAATTTTCCATGGCGACAATGGGAATGGGAGTGACATAACCGGCAACTTTCAATCTCTCATACAACTAGTCGATGGGTTTGGCAATAAAGTGTATTTTTTAGGCGGTCTACGGTCGAAATTTGGCCTGGGTTTTTGGTAATTTTGGCGGGCTGGTGGTAGTGGTAATATGTTGGCTGGGTATTGTAAGTATGGTAGGCGGTGGCGGTTTATTGATATCTGGGAGGTGAAGGCTGATATGTGGGTGAAGGTGTTTGGTATGTGAGAGGAGACTTCGGACCTTGGGCTACCATCACAGCCCCCACTTCCTTCCTTTTGGATACACCCCCTGACTGCAAGTCTTTGTTCGTAGCTTGTAATGCCTCGAAATTTGTTACCATCCCTCTTTTGATTCCATTTTCTATTCTTTATCCCAATTTAATGATGTCAGAGAATTTATGATTTTCAATAACCATCAACCTCTCATAATATTGCGGATCCTGGGCTCGGACAAAGAATTTGTTCATTTGTTCTTCTTCCAATGCCGACCTTACATTTGCAGCTTCTGATCTCCATCGAGTAGCATACTTACGAAAATATCTGTTGTCTTCTTCTTAAGATTCTGGATATATAAGACATCTGGTGCATTCTCTGTATTGAATCTGAACCGATCCATTAAATCTTACGCCACACTTACCTAGTTAATCCACTTCTTTGGATTTTGACTGATGTACCAGGATAGAGCGTCTCCAGTGAGGCTCCTCATGAATAGTTTCATGCGGATTCTTTCATCTTTACCAACCCCTACGAGCTTGTCATAATACATCCTCACATATACCTTTGGATCACCTGTCCCGTCAAATATTTCGAACTTAGGAGGTTTGTAACCCTCTGGCAGTTCTACGTCCGGCTGAATACACAAATGCTCATAGTTCAAACCTTCGATTCCTTTACCACCTTCAACACCTTGGACTTGACTTGTAAGCTTCTTAAGTTTTTCCGCCATGTTCTTGATGAGCAGGTCCTTCTCGGCGGATTTTGGCGTGTATGGGGTTTGTTATGAAATATGGGGTAAGGTTTCTATTTATATGGGGCTAGGGATTATTTGTGTAGTGGTGATCATTGGTTGAGTTCTGGGGATCAAGGGTAGGCTGTGGTGTGTTTTGAGGAATGTGGTAGGTGGTAGTTTGTGGGTACTGGGTTGGATGATGTTGGTATTATGGAGGAATTGGTACTAGTGGAGGATTAGGATTTTGGGGAGGCGTGGCATATTGATGAGGTGCTAGAGGATTTTTTGGGTGCTGGTTTTGTGTGTTTTGAGGAGGTGTTGGGTTTTGGGTGTTTTGTTGGTTGATGTCGGGGACATTCAAGGTGAGTGAAAGGTTTGCCATGTTACGGACCTGCTCAAGTTCCCCTTGTAACTCCAGTATCTTTTGCTCAAACCGTAAAACCAAGTCATTCTGTGCTGGAGTACTCCAACCATCCGAAGTTTCAACATTCTCTGCATGTGTAGCGTTATCTTTCCTGATACCACTCATATCGTCCATCTTAGCTTTTCCTTTGTTCTTAGGATCACTTGGAGGAGGAGGAGGTGGAGGACCGCTAGATCTGATATGATATGCCGATGATGCCAGTATGCACGAACCAACCTTAGGGGATGGGAATAAACAAAGAAAGAAGAAAAGCAAAAGGTAAACAAGTTAGTAGGGAATATTAAAAGGATATCTGCAGTATTTGCGGAATTATAAGTTCGCGTCCTAATTTGGGGATCTCATTGTGCACAAGGTAGGCCTAGCGACATATAGATTTTGGAGAAAACTCAATGGTGATAACTGCATCATTCCATTAATATGATAGATAGACCACATCTCTACTAAAACGACAATAATTATGAAGAGTCACTAGTGGAATTTGCGTTAATACAATCGAAATCTAAAACGAAATCTAGAGAATAAGTAAAACATCATTCCTAATCTACTTGGTCCCAAAGGGGCCTTTTCCAAGCTTGTCCTTCTTAGCCCCCATCAATCCGATTCACCAGGCCGCGCACGTCCAACAACAAATACGCTATTGCTAGATGCCCTCCTTCATTTCCTTCTGCGTTCTGACAATCCGAGACCCTTTTCCTCATCTTTCCCTCAAGTTCCATCAAACCCTACTCCAAATACTCCAACCTTTATGTTGATTTAGTAGCGACCACCCTCCATTCGTTGATTGCTTCCATGTCCACTTTATGTTGTTCCAAATGCCTGACTTCAGATTCAAAAACCCTTTTGCGCAACCTCCTGTATTTGACTTGTGCCTCAGTAGCATCGTCTATGACCCTATTTATCAAACCAATTCCTGGCTTGACCTCTCCTTCTATGTCATCGACCAACCATGATGGGTAGAAGTACACATGACCGGCGTGATACCGATTTAGCTCGATAGTATCCTTCTCCACAACAATCTTTTGATGCCACATGTGTTGTGCCTTGAACTTGAATGGAATTTCATTCCCCTTCTTTGTAATGAACCATTTTGGAAACTCGTGGTATGACATGTTTCCTTCCAGCTTGCCTCATGACTATGATAGGAGCATAAGGATAGATCCCCCTTAGTCCGATTAGCACTAGATGAGGAATATCTCTCGACCTGACGATGAATTCGCTGCTAGGGAACCACTCGAATATCCAATGTACCTTGTCATCAGTCAAATTGTTAAAGAATGTACCCAGCTCACAGTGTTTCCCGGTTGTGAGGACTTGTCTGGGATAAAGTCATTCTCTTCGGATGGTGATAAGATATGCTGTCATTCCATGGTCGCCGTGAAAATTCCTGACGGTATTTTCCTATCTAAAGGTGTTCCAACAACCTTATTTGCAGCAATAGATTGCAACCCTCAAAATGCCTATATCCTTTTTTGCAACGGTCTAAAGCTCGGTACATCTCAACCATGATCATTGGGACAATAGTGTAAGTTTGACCCTCGATTCCTTCCATTAGGGTCTTAGTGATCATAGTTAGGAGAGTGTGGATCATTTCCCCTTGTATCGGGAGTATCAGCATCCCCACAAAATAGACAATGAATACAAAGACCCGACGGTGAGTCCAACCCAAAGAAGTGATGGCAAACTCATCATGATAAAGGCGATAGGACTTATTGTGCCCATAACGCTCGTAAAGGAAATTGAATGGTATGTAAGATTTCTTCAGACATACTAACTCATCATTTTTCCTGAAACCCATCATCTTTAGAAAGCTTCGAGAAGTACGATTTTCTGGTACCAACAAAACCAGGGCTATCCCATAGGAGCCCAGCAAAGCCTCTTATTTCCTCTAGAAGGGGAGTAATTTCTATATCACCAAAACGGAAGACGACCCTCTTCTCATCCCAGAACATAATAGCGGCCTCAATCAATACATTATTTGGCTGAATATCTAACAAGGAAGGTAAATTCCCGAGGACTCTTTTCACGTGGTTTTTGTCACTTGGTGAAAGATCTTCCCACCAATCTAGAAACAAAGGTGGGGTACTTCGAACCATGCCGAACTTGGGGACTTCGTGCCTCATTTCTGCAAAAAAAATAAAGTTAGCCCTTTCCCCCTCCGAATTCGACTATTTACACATTAATGATTAGCATATCGGCACGTTTTATCCAAATAATGCACATATCATGATTGTACCCATTGAGATTATGGAAATCCCAGCGGGCTTTGGACAAGGCTTGACTTAGAGTGTTATTACACAGTCAGCGTTCTAACGCATACTAGGTTTAGACATGATGCATGCAAAGTTATTATTAGAGTGGGGGTTTCTAAAAGAGTCTAGACCGGTACCCTCAAGTGGAAAACTTGAGAGGGAAAGACACGGAACCGTCAATTTCACCGGTGATCGACTAGTTTTACCACAAATAAGCCTTTCAAAATTTAAAATGGTGATTTAGGAAGAGCGCAGACACTCATCAAGCGCCGCTATGGTATTCATCACGCACGAGTGGAATATGATATGGAGCATGCTTTATGCAACGATAAAACAACACGTTGTCAAGTATTTTTCATGATGAAGACAAGAAATGCAGTATTAAATGGAACGTAAAAACATAAAAATAAAGAAAAACAAGGAAGAAGTTAGTTCGCGCAATGTGAAAAAATTATAATAAAGCAAACGAAGGGGGTAGGGATAGGGAGAGACATGATGTAGTAAATTTAAAAATGATTTGGAGCAAGTGAACATGACTAGAAAATAAAGGAAAACGCGCAATGTAACAAAATTAAGCAAAGATTTGCATATTAATAAAACTCAAATAAAGGGTAAAATGGGAAAAAAGGTATACAAGTAGCAATAAAAGGGAAACGGGAGCGGGATATTCATGTAACAACAAAAAAATAAAGACACGCTTATCAGAGAAGACTAATTCATATAGACCAAGTTTTTTATGGTAAGAGCCTAAAAATATCCTCAACAAAGTCACCATGCCGTCACACCCTTTTTTCTCGCAAAATCGGGTTTCGACACGTGACAACTTTTTTAAGGAAGGGTGTTAAAAGAGAGAGTCCCCACCTAACGGATTTGAGGTGCGTTAAGGTACCTATTTGCAAATAACTCTGGTTTAACCAGTTTGCGTCACCAAAGATCGGGTATGAGCTCAAATTACCTCGAGGAGAAGGTGTTAGGCATTCCTGAGGTCCACAAATGTAGGTCCCGGCCGAACTCGAATTATATGAATTAGTCCAAGATAAAGAGAAAAGACAAAAGTTGGGGTAATTATTAAAACCTACCAATAAACAGAATAATTGATTTTAAGGAAAAAAAAAGGGGGGGGGGGGGTCCTATGTTTTTTAGCCTAAAAGATCACCCCGTGCAACATAAATAATACTCCGTAACTCCCTCGAGCTAGGGTGTTACTCGTATTATTCAGCGGGCACAGACTATAATCTCCTGCTACTCGATTACTATCTTTAAGTTGTTACCTAAGGCGCACTAATTGATTCTAAATCGTACCTTATGCGTGCACTATCTGTCCCATACCTAAGGTCCAGGAGGCGTTTGGACCTCTATTTTGGGTGGTTTTAGACTTAACTTAGGTTGCTCAAAAATGATAAAACTAGGCGACACACAAAACAAGTTGGACTTTCATGTAAAAACAAATAAGGGCTCAAGTTAGCCTCCACACTTAGGCAACAAATTGGCGATTGACAGTTTCAGAATGGAGACGAGTTAAGTTCATTAAATCCTATAGACATAATTTCTATGTGATTCTGGATTTTGAACGTGCAGACAACTTCATATACAAGGCCATTTTTCTTAAAAATGATTTCTAAGTGACTGCACAGTTGCCTACTGATTATAGGTCATGAGCGGTTAAACCTATATGCATGATATCTAGGTTATTTATGTAGTAATTGGCAGTGATAACTACAGGAGGATATTCAGAATTACTCTGTTTGATCCTATAGGCATGCTTTCTAATAGTGTTCAACGAGACAGTGTTCAAAGTTCAATATTAGCACTTAAAAGATCCTATAGGCGTGTCTACTAAGTGAGCAATTATAACAACAACATATTAACCAATTAGCCCTATAGGCATGATTTCTAAATTGCAGATTAGGTAGCACGTAAATTAACAGAATCTTATAGCACCTAATGAATATGTTGTAATGCACATTGAGACATTGGTCATTTTATTTCCTATGTGGAAGCAAAATATGTTAAACGTATTAAAAACCTATAGGTAGATTATCTAGCACACATCATAGCAGCAAAGTAAACACCTATAGGCAGGACTTCTACCCATTTCATGCAAGTATTAAAATAAATGCCTTTTCCCAATTTTACTAACACCCCAATTGTTATTACAACATTATTACAAACCCAGAGTAAATTGCAAAATTACAGAATAGTTATAGTGAGCCCAAGGCAGGCCCAAAAATATACCCGGCCTGGTCAGGCCTTCAACCTCAAGTCCACATAGTTTACAACAACCCGGAAATCATATCTTCGTTTACATAAAGCAGCCAAAAACCAGTTGATTCAGCCAATAGGTAAAAAAAAGCGGAGTTGAGCAATTAGGAATGTGGCAAAGAACCATGACCCTAGTGTGTCAGAGTTCCAAAGGGCTTCAAGAACCCATGACAGTGCTCACACTAGGGAGGTTAATAGAGGAAATTCAGGGAATGACTAAGGACCAAGTCCTAGTGTGTCAGAGTTCACAAGGGTCTCAATTGGACCCCGAGCAGTGCTCACACTAGGGAGGTCAATGATAGAACCTAGGTAGCCTTGGCTTTCAGCCGGCTAAGAATGAGAACTCAAAAGAGCCCAGGTAACAAGTGAAGTAAACCAAGGTTGAGGGACAAAACCAAGGGATACAGACATATCCAAGTTGCATGTATAAAAGATAGTTGAACAAGTCATAGAGTTTAAGAACAAACTTAGCAAAGATTTAGAAAACATGTTCAACACTTAGTGCATAAACAATCCTACATTAGCAAAGTCAAGGGAAGAGCAGGTTTGCAGGATTGATGAAAAGTATCATACACAGCTCATAATACAAAAGAAAAGGTTCAAATTATACTAAGTATAAGTCCTAGTGTTATGAAATAGTAACACTAATTTGGTAGCAGAACTACGTTTAGACATGACGGGGAAACATATTACTACAACTACTAGTGAATCAGGGGGAGCAAAAACATGCTAAAGGGAGCATATTGATTAGAGAACTAGTCGTTATTGACATGATTAAAACATGTTACATAAGAAAGATATACCCACATAAATTCAGAATAAACTTGTGCCATAGAATAGATGTAAAGATTCATCTTTTGAACACAATTGACTAGTCGACTAAAGGGGATACAAATTATGCAAGTAAAACATGGTCACATAATAGGATGGATAGCCTAAAGTAGGATAAAACACCAAAGAGATGCTAACAAGTGCAAATATCCCAAACAACTGTAACACATTGGCTAGTTAGACTTGAGATGAATCTAATTTACTCGAATCAAGTTTAGGCATGCTTTGAGCTATCAACATTGTGAAGTTAAACGTTAAGGAGACCTAAAAAATTGAAGTAAAATAAATAGAATCGCACACAAAACCACCCAGTAAACTCATTAAACTAACAAACTTCAGAATTGAAGACATATGCAAATTGCGGATACATAAGAACGAAATTACAAAGCTTTAGTAACTCACTAGTTAAACAAAAATACAAGAAAGAACAAAAGTCCACAATGTTCTGAACATCAACGAGAAGAAAGAATCCAGAATTTAGTGGCCTTGGCTTTCAGCCGGCCAAAAACCAAAGTATAGAACGAGATAATGAAGAAATAACAGAATAAAGATTAAAATTTCAGTGGGATTATAGCGATTCAAAGTTCTGTCCTAAAGGGGAATGGGGAGGGGTTTATATAGTGACAAAAATCGAACAAGTAAATAAGGAAAACTGTAAAACCAAACATAAATAAGGAAGTATTAACATGCAGAATCAAATAAAAATTGGATTTAGGGAAAAAATAAGTAAACCTTAGTTGACAGAAATCGAATATTGGCCGGGAATCTTGGCTAATGACCCATATAGCCATGGTCATGTTGTATATGGACTAAATACTGTGCAGATTCAAACGGTTGAAGCTAATCTCCCTTTATTTGGAGACTTACACTTGCCAAAATAAGGCAAGTACTTATGTAATTCCAAAATCGGGTAAGAAACGATGAGACAGAGCATAAATGGAAAGGGAATCATAGAGTGATTCCATCTTAGAGTCGAATTTAGGGTAGAATAAAAGAAACGACTGCTAGGGTTTGACAGGAGAGGGGAAGGGAGGATTTAGGAGTGGTGGCTGGTGAGAAATGATTATGGTTAGGGGTGTTTAGGGTAATTAAAAGGGAGGAGTAATGTGGGCCGTTGATCTCAGAGATCAACGACTGTGTTAGAAGGGGTCTTGGGTCGGGTTGGTTTAGATGGGTCGCGACTGGGTTGTGGAGTTAATTGATTGGACTGGGGGTTATAGTTTGGGCCAGTAATTGGTCTGAAAATAGGTAGGTCTTTAGGTTAGTTTTTAAATATCCAATATTTAATAAAATATAATTTATAAAAGTAATTAATAAGTAACAAAAATATCATTTGTGCACTAAATGATTAAAAAATAATTACTTAATATTATAGAAATATAAAAAGTCATTTTCTGCATAAATAATGTAATTATATATTAATATGGGCTATTATTACAAAAATATGCAATTAGCCCTAAAATGCAAATGCAATTATAAAAATGTACTTTTAAAACATCAGGTTAGTATAAATGATAACTTTAGATTATTAAAATAATTTGAAGGATAATTACTGGATATTTATATAATAAAAATGCAGAAATAAATCGATTTAAAGCCTTTAAAATTATGGAAAATTATGAAAAATACTTGTATATGCTAATAAACGAAATAATGATGCATATATACTATTTTGAAAGTATATATATAGATGTTTAAAATATGAGGAAAAATTGAGTATCAACATCTAGCATATGTGAGAGGCGTCAGTGTTGATACTCCTATCGTTGAGTCAATTACGGTAGTGAGGGATTATCTAGATGTGTTCCCGACGGATCTTCCGAGCATGCCGCCCGATAGGATATCGATTTTGGTATTGATTTTTTATTGGGCACTCAACCCATTTTTATTCCTCCATATTGTATGTCCACACCAGAGTTGAAGGAGTTAAATGAGCAGTTGTAGGAGTTGCTTGATAAAGGTTTCATTCGGCCCAGTGTATCACCTTTGGTTGCTCTGATCTTGTTTGTAAATAAGGCTTGTTCTATGCGCATGTGCATTGGTTATCGCCAGTTGAATAAGGTTATAGTGAAGAGCGGGTATCCATTGCAACGTATTGATGATCTATTTAATCAGCTACAAGGTGCCAGAGTGTTCTCCAAGATTGACTTGCATTCAGGCTATCATCAGTTGGAGATTCGGGAGCTAGATATCCCGAAGAATGCCTTCAAAACTCGGTATGGTCATTACGAGTTCATTGTGATGTATTTTGGGCTGACCAACGCCCCAACAACATTCATGCACTTGATGAATAGTGTATTTTGGCCCTATATTTACTCATTCATCATTGTGTTTATTGACGACATTCTGGTGTACTCTCGGAGCTAGGAGGATCATCAGCAGCACCTGAGGACCGTGCTTCGGACCTTAAGAGAAAAGAAGTTATATGCAAAATTTTTAAAGTGTGAATTCTAGCTTGATTCAGTGGAATTTTTGAGTCATGTAGTGTCGAGTAAGGGGATCAAGGTAGATCCGAAGAAGATTGAAGTAGTATCGAGTTTCCCAAATCGTCTTCAGCTACTGAGATCTGGAATTTTCTTGGTTTGTTGAGGTATTACCATTTTTTTGTAAAGGGTTTCTCATCTATTGATGAACCTATGACCATATTGACCTAGAAGGGTGCTTCGCTCAGGTGAACTGAAGAGTGTGAGGAGAGTTTTAAAAAGCTCAAGACAACTTTGACTACAACCTTAGTGTTGGTGTTGCCTTGGGGTTCGGGGTCTAATACTGTGTAATGTGATGCGTCACGTATCGGTCTCGACGCGGTGTTGATGCAGGACGATAGGGTGATTGCTTACGCGTCCAGCTGATAGTGCATAAGAAGAAATATCCTGTCCACGACCTTGAGTTAGCAGCTATTGTTCATGCCCTGAAGATTTGGCGGCACTATTTGTACGGTGTTTCTTGTGAGGTCTATACCGACCACCGGAGTCTACAATAATTGTTAAAATAGAAGGATCTTAACTTGCGGCATCTGAGGTGGTTAGAGTTGCTTAAGGACTTTGATATCACCATTTTATATCATCTCGGGAAGGACAATGTGGTAGCCGGCGCCTTGAGTCGCAAGGCGGGGAGCTTCGGTAGTTTAGCATATCTACCGGTAGCAGAGAGTACATTAGCCTTGGATGTTCAGGCCTTGTCCAATCAGTTTGTTAGATTGGATGTTTCGGAGTCAAGCCGAGTTTTGGATTGTGTGGTTTCTCGGTCTTCTCTTTATGATCATATCAGAGAGCATCAATATGAAGACCCCCATCTGATTGTCCTCAAGGACACAGTTCAGCATGGCGATGCCAAAGAGGTCACTAGTGGGGATGACGGTGTATTACGTATGTAGGGCAGGCTATGTGTGCCTAATGTAGATGGATTGCATGAGTTGATTCTCTAGAAGGCCCATAGTTTGCGATACTCCATCCATTCGGATGACGCCAAGATGTATCAGGACTTGAGGCAGCAGTATTGGTGGCGGCAGATGAAGAAGGACACAGTGGAATATGTAGCTCGGTGCTTAAATTGTGAGCAAGTGAAGTATGAGCATCAACAACCAGGTGGATTGATTTAGAGGCTAGAGATTCCAGAGTGGAAATGGGAGCGGATCACTTTGGATTTTATTGTTGGGCTCCCATAGACTCGGAGGAAGTTCGATGCAGTATGGGTGATTGTGCATAGGTTGACCAAGTCGTCTCTTTTCATTCTAGCGGTGACTACTTATTCTTCAGAGCAGCTGGCTCAGATCTATATTCGTGAGATTGTCAGGCTTCATGGCGTGCCGGTATCTATCATCTCTGACCGGGATATGATATTTACACAGCGATTCCGGAGGACCGTACAACATGAGTTGGGCACGCGAGTGGAGTTGAGTACAACATTCACCCTCAGAAAGACGGACAGTCCGAGCGCACTATTCAGATATTGGAGGATATGCTTCGTGTGTGTGTGATGGAGTTTGGGGGTTCTTGGGATCAGTTGTTGCCGCTTACGGAGTTTGCCTACAACAACAACTACCAATCAAGAATTAGATGGCTCCATATGAGGCTTTGTATGGTAAGCGGCGCAGGTCTCCGGTGGGTTGGTTCGAGCCAGGTGAGGCTAGGCTATTGGGTACATACTTGGTTCAGTATGATTTCGAAAAGGTTAAATTGATTCAAGATCGACTTCGTACAACCCAATACAGACAGAAGAGTTATGCGGATCGGAAGGTTCGCGATGTTGCATTCATGGTTAGGGAGCGGGTCTTTCTCCAGTTTTAGCCCATGAAGGGTATTATGAGGTTCGGGAAGAGTGACAAATTGAGCCCTAGGTATATCGGACATTTTGAGATTCTTGAGAGGGTTGGAGAGGTGGACTACAAGCTTGCACTGCCACCTAGTCTAGCGGCAGTTCATCCAGTGTTCCATGTTTCTATGCTTAAGAAGTATCACGGCGATCCGTCTCATGTGTTGGATACAAAGATCTGTCTTATGTTGAGGAGCCGGTGGCCACTTTGGATCTATCATCTCTGACCGGGATATGATATTTACACAGTGATTCTGGAGGACCGTACAACATGAGTTGGGAACGCGAGTGGAGTTGAGTACAACATTCACCCTCAGACAGACGGACAGTCCGAGCGCACTATTCAGATATTGGAGGATATGCTTCGTGTGTGTATGATGGAGTTTGGGGGTTCTTGGGATCAGTTGTTGCCGCTTATGGAGTTTGCCTACAACAACAACTACCAATCAAGAATTAGATGGCTCCATATGAGGCTTTGTATGGTAAGCGGCGCAGGTCTCCGGTGGGTTGGTTCGAGCCAGGTGAGGCTAGGCTATTGGGTACATACTTGGTTCAGTATGCTTTCGAAAAGGTTAAATTGATTCAAGATCGACTTCGTATAACCCAATACAGACAGAAGAGTTATGTGGATCGGAAGGTTCGCGATGTTGCATTCATGGTTAGGGAGCGGGTCTTTCTCCAGTTTTAGCCCATGAAGGGTATTATGAGGTTCGGGAAGAGTGACAAATTGAGCCCTAGGTATATCGGACATTTTGAGATTCTTGAGAGGGTTGGAGAGGTGGACTACAAGCTTGCACTGCCACCTAGTCTAGCGGCAGTTCATCCAGTGTTCCATGTTTCTATGCTTACGAAGTATCACGGCGATCCGTCTCATGTGTTGGATACAAAGATCTGTCTTATGTTGAGGAGCCGGTGGCCACTTTGGACAAGCAGGTTTGAAAGTTGAAGTTGAAGAAAAATGCTTTAGTGAAGGTTCAGTGGAGGGGTCAGCCAGTCGAGGAGGTGACTTGGGATACCAAGCATGATATGTGTAGCTGTTATCCTCATCTTTTCACCACTTCATGTATGTATTTGTACTCGTTCGAGGATGAACATTTGTTTTAAGAGGGGGAGGATGTAGTGACCCGGCCAGTTTTTTTGAGTGTATTAGCCCCGATCCCCTATTTATTTCCACCTCTAAGTTATATTGTGGTTATATGACTTGCCGGGGTGCTTGATTTCGGGGTCGGGAAAGTTTTGGAATGAAATGGGACACATAGTCCATAAGTTGGAGGTTTAGGTTGTAAAAGTTGACCGTAGTTTGACTTGTGTGAATACGACTCCGGAATGGAGCTTTGACGATTCCAATAGCCATGTAAGGTGATTTTGATCTTAGTTGCATGTCTGGATGTTGATTTGCAGGTCCATAGATCATTTCTATGTGAATTGGCGAAAGTTGGAAAATGGAAGATTTTGAAAAGTTTGACTGATAGTTTACTTTATTGATATCAGGGTCGGGTCCCGATTTCGAAAGTTGGAATAGGTCCGTAATATCATTTATGACTTGTGTGCAAAATTTTGAGTCAATCGGAGTTATTTTGGTATGGATCAGATTAGTTTTGGAATTCGGAAGTTCATAATTTCTTAGGCTTGAATTTGGGTTGTGATTCGTAGAATTGATATATTTTGATGAGATTTTTGGCCTCGAGCAGGTCCGTTATGTGTTTTGGAACTAACTAGCATATTCGGACGGGGTCCCGGGGGTCCCGGGTGTGATTCGGATCGAATCTAGAACAATTTGGACTTGTTGAATTTTGCTGAAGGTGCCCAACTTCTGGTCTAATCGCACATGCAGAGGGTTTGGCCGTAGGTGCGGGCTCGCAAAAGCGAGCAACTGGTCGCAGAAGCGAATTTGGCTTAGCCCAGCTGGGAGCGCAGGTGCGAGGAGTTATCCACATCTGCGAGTCCTCAGGTACGGAGAGGAGATCACATATATGGACAAGGTTGGCCTGGCTATGGTTGCAGAAGCGGGGGGGTCTCCGCAGTAGCGGGCTCACAAGTGCGAGCCATGGTCAGCAGAAGCGAAAATTGTGGAGTTGACTATTTTCTGTGCCTGCGATGTTTTTTCCGCAGGTGCGGCGTCGCAGAAGCGACCCAAACGTCGTAGAAGCAGAAGTCGTTGGTCAGAAATATGAAATTCGAGGGTTTTGATTCATAATTGATTTTGAGACTTTGAGAGCTTGGTTTGAGGCAAAATTCCGAGGGATTTTCAGAGAGAACCTTGGGGTAAGGAATTCTAACTTGTTTTTGATTAATCTACATGAATCTGTTGATGATTTCATCATTTAATTAGTGCTTTGGAGTTGGAAATTGGGAAAAATAGGTAGAAGCTCCTTAGGCTAAGTTTTTGAGTTTTGAAAGGCGAATTGAGCTCAGATTTGAGTACTTCTTGTGTGGTTGGATTCGGTATCTAATGGATGTTCGAATTTTGTAATTTTGGTCGGGTTCCGAGATGCGGGCCCGGGGTGACTTTTTGGGTCGATTTTTCAATTTCTTGCAAAGATCGTAACTTCAGTGTTTAAATTAGTTTCCTATAGTTATATTTATAGTATCAAATTGTTTTGAATAGATTCGAGCCGTTCGGAGTTGGAAAATCGAGGGAAAGGCCTTCTATTATATTGATTTAGAGTGGTTTGAGGTAGGTAACTTGTCTAACCTTGTGTGGGAAATTTTCCCTTAGGATTTGGTATTGTTGTGATAATTGTGATATGTGAAAGCCGTGTACGCTAGGTGACGAGTGTGTACACGGGCTAAATGTTGAAATTTCTGAATTTTAGCTATGTAGTTTCCTTTCATGCTTTAATTGAGTTACTTTAACATGTTATAGTCATCATATTTAGTCTAATTTCACATGTCTACTTGTCTTATCTCTTATTTGCAATTGTCCTACGTGTTTAGTTGACGTACTTGCTTCCTTTATTCCGTATTCATTATTTAACTGCTGAATTTTTTACTTGAAATTACTATTCGTGCAATATCTTACTTTTGAATTTGGTATTGAGAAGCAAAGGCTAGGGTTCCTATTGAGGCAAAGTGTAAGTTATGAAATATCATTTTATTGAGTTACTCTCTGGTTGTTATTGTTGAGTCCTTGTGTACATTGTGGTTGAGTTGTGGGCTCCTTATCGTGAAATTCTGTTATTATTTGGCTTTTCTGGCAAGTTGTGATATTGGGAATTTGAGGTACGAATTATGATACATTGTGTTATTGATACGCATGCAGTGGTATAAGGCCTCGGTGTTGAAACACATGCGATGATATAAGGTGGGCTTGATACGCGTGGCTAGTAGGGGTACTACTAGAAGCCATTCATGTGATAAGGTGTGCTAAAATGCGAGATGCTATTTCGGGGTAAAATAATTCTTAAAACTAAATTTAAAGGCTCCCGCGGTGATATAAGGAAACACTGTGAGTTACTTTTATGATTTAGGACTACGAGGTACTTCGGTAGGGGCCCTTTTTGATCTTTCTCTATTTGTTGTATTTTTCGTGGTTGTCTGTTTCCTTAACGTGTAAATCCTTGTTTCCTTCCATGTTGTTTTACTGCCTTGATTCTATGTTGTTAACTTTTGGTAAGTTCCTTATTATTTCATTTCCATTGTCATTATCAGTATATCATTATATCTTTCATCTTGTTTCCTATCATCTCAGTAGGGCCATGACCTGACCTCGTCAGTACTCTACCGAGGTTAGGCTTGGTATTTACTGGGTACCATTATGATGTACTCATACTACGCTTCTGCAAATTGTTTTGTGCAGATCCAGGTACATCTTATCAGCCCCGACACTAGTGGGCTGCGTTTGCATTGGGAGACTTCAAGATACATCTGCACTCGTCCGTAGGCCTCAGAGTCCCCTTCTATCCCTTTTTATATTTTCCTTCCTTATTAGACACAGTTGTATAGGAGTGATTTGGCATTGTCATGAGCTTGTGACTTGTATTGCGCTGGGTTTTGGGCTATTGTATACACTTTGAGCTGTAGAGATTTCCCTTTCTATATATGTTGTTGAGTTTTGAGATTTTATATTATTGTTTTCATTCACTTCCGCATGTTTGTTAGGCTTACCTAGTCTTAGATACTAAGTGTTGTCACGACATCCTACGGAGGGATATTTGGGTCGTGACAAAAGTCAACCTCGAGCTCACGTCTCAAAATCGAATAAAAGTTTCAACATCTGAACTCCTATTCAAACACGAGTCCAACCATACCAAAATTACTCAAATTCGACACTAAAATACCGCTCAAAATCTCCAAAATTCGTCCTAAGAAGTTTTCACCATTTCCACAAAATTTTCAACCCAAAATATTTAAATGATAAAAATAATTATATATTCATGTAATTTAACCAAAATCGAGTTAAAATCACTTATCCCAATACTTCCTTGAAAATTTCTCCAAGAATTGCCTCAATCCTAGATCCTAAAATAAAATTATGAAATAAACTCAAACCCTCATCTTTGAAACTTTAAATTATCGCGGAAAATGCTTCCCGATTGCGAAGCACAAAACTATGCTGTCGAAAAATTAACCCTACTTGATCGAGAAAAGCACCACACGAAGACGATGACTAACCAACACTAACCTACGCGATCGCAGACACTGCTACATGATCGGGAATAACAACCACGCGTGAACCCAGTCTCCTCAATTCCTCTTCGCGAACGCGACTACGCCCACGCGTTCGCGATGCATTAACTGCTCAATCTACCAGATCGCAGACCTCACCTAATGATCGTATAGAACAAATTTTGATCAGTGACCAACAACCCTTCGTGATGGTGACATCACACTCACGATCACGTATAAGAAAACTAGCAGCAGAAATCAACAGTTTCTTCAAGGTTCCAAGTGCACCGAACATGATCCGAATCACACCTGAGGCCCCCGGCATCTCAACCAAATATACCAATCAGTTTTAAAACTTCATATGAATAATTTTTTGGAATGGTTGTCGAGCCTTCAAATCACATAAATCTTTGAAAACAAAACATTTTTTATACTCGCGCATCAATTTTTTAAAGTAAAAATTTTTTGTCGAGCCTTCAAATCATATCAAAAAATACTAAAACCACGAATCGCGCATCGATTCAGGCCTAATGACTTATGAACTTCTAACTTCTATATTTGATGCCGAAACCTATCAAATCAAGTCCGATTGATCTATTTTGCACACAAGTCATAAATGATACAATAGACATATTCCTACTTCCGAAATCAAAATCCGAGCCCGGTAACCACAAAGTCAACTCTCGGTCAAACTTTTCAATTTCCAAAACTTCTAATTTTTCAACTTTCACCATTTCAAGCCAAAATCAACTACGGACCTCCAAATCACTATCCGGACATACACGGAGCTATCAAAACCATCAAAACTCTATTCCGGAGTCGTTTATGCACAAGTCAACATCCGGTCAACCTTTTCAACTTAAGCTTCTAACCTTGGAACTAAGTATCCCGACTCATTCCGAAACATCCCCGGAACCAAACCAACTACTCCGGGAAGTCACATATCTATAATTGAGCATAGAATAGGCAGTAAATGGAGGAACTAGAGGAAGTGATGATTAATAATTGTAGGCAGTAGAAAGATAGAGACCAGAGGAAGTTATGTAAGTGAATTTGGTAAAAATTGCACGAGACGCCCTATTTGGTCGCCCCCATTTAACCTATACCCATATTTTAAAATTCTTTAACATATACCCTAATTTTGACAACTTCAGACGCCTTATCTTCTTCCTCCTGACCTATGTGCTTTTTTCTTCCTTCTCTTCTTTTCCTCTCCTCCTCCTCCTCCTCCTTCTTCTTCTTCTTCTTCTTCTTCTTCTTCTTCTTCTTCTTCTTCTTCTTCTTCTTCTTCTTCTTCTTCTTCTTCTTCTTCTTCTTCTATGGCCAAATAGGTCTGCCATATTGAATGCACGAGGAAGAGGCAAGCCTTTCTTCTTTTTCTCTTCTTCTTCCTCCTGACATATTGAATGGTTATTTCATGGCCAAATAGGCCTGCGTATTCTACGTATATTCACATCAAAATGTTCAACGAGTCCCACCTCAATCCCTTAAAGTCGTTAAGCACAAACAATATCTGCAAATGTTAATGTGTATCTGCTCTTTTGAGGACAACTGATGTCGGTAACCATAAATTTATAGTGAAGTCCACGGTGATTACTCGAGAACTTGTACAAAGTAACAAGTGAAGCTATACAACTAATACAATTTTAGTGCTTACAGAGCACAATTTGTATAATACATCAAGAATGCCGCAAAGCATGTCTCGCAGTAGGCATTGAACTGAAGTTTGCCCTTGCTATGAACTGAAGTTTGTCGGATTGCCTTTGCAAGTCAGGCCAAACTTTAGGCAAAAATATCTGAAGTTTTTTGCTTTGATAAGGCTACACTTCAGGCAAAAAATTCTGAAGTTCAAACTTCAGACATACACAATTGAACTGAAGTTTGCCCTTGCACTATGAACTGAAGTTTGTGTGATTGCCTTTGCAAGTCAGGCCAAACTTCAAGCAAAAAATCTAAAGTTTTTCTTTGATAAGGCTACACTTCAGGCAAAAAATTATGAAGTTCAAATTTTAGACAATAAATTTTTGCTACTTCAGGCCCGTATGTTTGAAGTTACCTGAAAAGTGGGTACGTATGTAATTTTTTGTGCGAAGCGGGTATAAGTTAAATGGTGAACCAAAAACTGGGTATAGATGCAAATGCCCCTTGAATTTGGCACTGCATAAAAATCTAGCCCAATAAATGACATAAAAAAGCTCAAACTATCGTTAGCTGGTAACCCTCATTTATGTTTCAACTAGTGAAATTGTCCGCGACAGTGAAAATATTTAGAAATGATCCCTTTTTATATAAATTTAAGTGAGATAGAAGAGATAAAAAATGCTATCTACATACGTACAGAAATTAATTCTATATACATTATGAACCAAAAAATCACAAATATTTTGCATAGAGCTGAAATGAACTTCATTTTCATTGTTTTCTTTAAAATATAAAAAAGAAAATTAATGTTCAAAGAAATATTATATTTGAATCTCTCTCTCCTCTCTATATATATTATTTAATTTATTAGTAAAATATTTCTATTTCTAAAATACTTGTACTCAAATAAAAGAAAACGTGAAATGTAAAGTAAAGAAGCTAAACACATAAATAAATTTTGTTTTTCAATATGAAGGTAAAAGAAAGGTCAATAGTAATACAATTTACCAAAAATCTAGTACTATGCAGTATGTATTTGCTAGCCTTGCGATATGCACTAAATACCTCCAGTTCCTTCTTTATAGCTACTCCCAAATGCTATTGTATTGTATTTTCCAGAAGGAGAAAATGACTGCATTATTAATTTTTTAATAATTCAACAAAAAGCCCTTAACAACTCATGTCTACCCGTCTAATAGTTCGTCAATTGTTAAACAATATTGACCATTATAAGTCCAAAGAAAGAAAATGGTACAGACAATAGAGAACATGAATGTCTCGCTCTCATAAGCAAATCTTTTCAAGAACTTCACTGCAATCACTACTTGTTCGATAAAATAAAAGTGCAAAAATTCGATATTTAACTCTCTAGGAGGTCACGATTGCGCTAAAATTTCAAAGAACAACTTATTACAAATCGATGACTTGGATCTGTCATTCCATCTCATCACTATTTCCCGTCCATTTCGAATTAAGCTTCTGGCTTATTAGAGAATAAGAACCAACGCAAGAAGGAAGTAAAATTCTTTAAAGTAAGGTACAAAGTGATCAAGAAATTAATAAGATGCATGTCATTTAA
Organism: Nicotiana paniculata; assembly: GCA_005239505.1. NCBI lineage: Eukaryota > Viridiplantae > Streptophyta > Magnoliopsida > Solanales > Solanaceae > Nicotiana > Nicotiana paniculata. The sequence continues at coordinate 69,594 of MDKI01150336.1, read as the reverse complement.
TCAAATTGTAATGAATATACTCATGGCAAACATGCTACTCTATTTTTGATAAGGAGATGCATGCTATATATATTTCTTCCATCGGCATGGGCAATGTTAAGCGGCTGAATGATTGTGTTGCTATATATTCTTCCACCTCTTTTGTATGCTGCCTTTGTGCGTTACTTTAATATATCTGCGAAAAGTGAGAGCAAAAAATGCAGCAAATGAAAAAGAAATAAAACTAAGAACATTGACCTTTTTTAGGAGAAAAAAGATTGTACCATACCAGAAACAGTTTTCATTGTTAATTTTTTCCGGAATGAATGCATTAACTCTCTCCTTTATCTTTGACATTATATGGTACTTCTCCATAATTTTTACGCTCATTGGCATCACCTATCTTTTGTCACTTTTGGCAATTCTTTCCGAAACATATGAGTTACTTATATAGGCTGCATATATGGAGAAATTTCATAAAATAGTGTCATAACTTACACATTGTAACAATCCGGTCGGTCGTTTCGAGAGTTATAGCTCCATTTCCCCCATTTCTGCTTCTTTTTGTGTTATTCGGCTATATTGTGTTATACCGGGTTAAATGGTTCCGGTCCAGAGTGATTTCAGAGTGAATTGAGACACTTAGTCTCTTTGAGATAAGCTTAAGTTAGAAAAGTCAACCGGGTGTTGACTTATGTGTAAACGATCTCGGATTTGAATTTTGATAATTTCTTTAGCTCCGTTAGGTGATTTTGGACTTAGGAGCGCGTCCAGAATGTGATTTGAAGGTCCATAGTGGAATTAGGCTTGAATTGGCGAAAGTTGGAAATTTGGCGATTTTGGTCGGCAGTGGAAAAATTTGATATCAGGATCGGAATGGATTTACGAAAGTTGGAGTAGGCTCGTGGTTTCATTTGCGACGTGTGTGTAAAATTTGAGGTCATTCGGACGTGGTTTGGTAGGGTTCGGCATCGTTGACGGAATTTGGAAGTTTAGAAGTTTTTAGGCTTGAATCTGAAGGTAATTTGGTGGTTTGATGTTGTTTTGAGTGATTCGAAGGTTCGACTAAGTTCGTATGGGGTCATGTGACTTGTTGACATGTTTAGTTGAGGTCCTGAGAACCTCAGGTGTGTTTCGGATGGTTAGCGGATTAAGTTAGAAGTTTGGAGAATTGCTGAAGTTGGCATGTTGCTGGTGTAATCGCACCTACGAGGGTATTGCCGCAAGTGCGACGTCGCATGTGCGGTGGGATTGATGCAGGTGCGGAAGTGTGTTTGACTGGGGAAAACCGCAGGTGCGAGTGGGTGTGCGCATCTGCGAACCCACAGAAGCGGGTAGTTGCCCGCAGAAGTGGAAGAGAGGAGGTCTGGCAGTGGCGGCAGGTGCGAGGCCTTTTCCGCACATGTGAGGTCGCAGAAGAGGATAGGGAGCGTAGGTGCGGAGTAGGGGGTTTAAGTGATTTTTTGCAGATGCGGAGGTTTTGCGCAAATGCGACACCACAGGTGCGCATTTGAGCCGCAGGTGCGAAAAGCCTGAGCAGAAACTATAAATAGAAAACTTCGCAAATTTTTTCTCATTTCCACCATTTTCAAGTCGGACCTTGGATCTTTTGGGGTGATTTTGAAGAGGGTTCAAGGGTTTTTCAGTGAGGTTAGTTGCTTGAGCTCTAATACTCCTAGCTATGGTATTTTCCCGTTGTTTTCCCCTCTAATCAGTGAGATTTAGGAGTGAAAATAGGGGGTTAGAGCTTGGGATTTTGGAGAGTGTAATTTGAGGATTTGAGGGACCAAATGATGTCGAATTTTGATAAATTTCGTATGGTTAGACTCGTGAGTGAATGGGATTTCATGTTTTGTGACTTTTTTCGAATTTCGAGACGTGGGCCCGGGGGCCGGATTTGAGCCAATTTCGGGGTTTGAGTCTAATTTCGTAGTTTTTCTTGTCGAATTTATTCCTTTAGCATACATTGATGGTATTGTACTGGTTGTGTCTAGATTCAAAGCATTTGGAGGCCGAATCGAGAGGCAAGAGCATTGCGGAGTAGGGATTTGTTCGGATTGAGGTAAGTAACGGTCTTAAATATGGTCTGGAGGGTATGAAACCCCGAGAAAACTCATATGATGTTGATATTTAGAGGTGACGCACATGCTAGGTGACGAGCGTGTGAGTGTGAACCGTGTGGAATTGAGACTTGGTCCGTCCCGGTAGACTGTAAAGTCAAATAGCCTCTTGTTATTACCTGTTCATTCTTCTTTCGAGTTATTGACTGTCTTACTTGTTAGAAACCATGCTTAGGTTATATGAAAATATTGTTGGGACCTGCAGTGGTCGTGAACTTGTCGTATTGACTGCTAATTGTTGTCTTGTACTCAGTCACTGTTTGCTTATACATTTATCTCAGCTCTTTTATGACTTGATTAGTACTTGCTATATTCTTTGTTTAGGTTGTTGTTGTGATAATTGTGACACTGGAGAGGCTAGTGACTGATATAGGGCCTGAGTACTGGGTTGAGAGTTGTGTGGGATATGTTGGATCCGACTGTGCACCGCAGTAAGGTTGGATCGGGTTGCACGCCGCAACAAGCCTTCGGGCCATGTTATCGGATCGGGGTGCACGTCGCAGCAGTATTTGGATCGGGCTGCACGCCGCAACAATATATGGATCGGGCTGCACACCGCGGAAGTATTGGGTCGGGCTCCACGCCGCATCAATATAACGCTTGGGCTGTAGGAGCCCCTCCGGAGTCTGAACACCCCCAGTGAGCGCAGGTACCTTGATTGTGAGTATTGAGGCTGAGAGCCGAGTGATTGAGCTGTCGAGATAGATGAGTGACAGTAGCCCTGTGAAGCTGTACTTGCTTTTATTTACTGTTGTAATTTGTTGCTAGTCGTTGTTGTTGTGATAATTTGGAGTACTTATATTGTTTCATTTGAGCTCGAAATGCTTTGATTTTAAACCACCGATTTGAAAGCATGCCTAATTTCCTTTACTGAGATTTCTGGAAAGAACTGTGTTGTGTGTAGCTCGGCTTTGTTACTCAGTTCCTTATTTAATTCTGTTACTTACTCAGTTGGAAGTACTCACGTTACTCCCTGCACCTTGTGTGTAGATTCAGGTGAGACCGTTCCCAGAGATCGTTGAGTCCGTGCACTGGTGATTGTCGGAGACACATGAGGTAGCTGTCGGCGTCCGCAACCCTTAATTCTCCTCTATTGTTACATTTTCTTTCTGTTTTGGTATTAGTGGAACATTGTAAACTCTGATTCTAATCTGGTTTAGATACTCATGACTTAGTGACACCCCGATGTCGGGCTGTCTTTTCCGCATTTATACTTTGAGTTGAACTCTTTTATGAAGGTTTTATAATGAAAAACTTTGACTTATCTTTTAAAAATGAAATATCGATATGTTTTGAAAATATGTCGACTTGCCTAGTACCACGATAGAGGCCACCACGTCAAAGTTAGTCCTGAGTCATGACACACATTAAACATTTGAAGGTATGGAAATGAAAGGCATAAGAGTTATGAATAATATTAAATATAGAAGTTATGAAGATAAAATGCATGAGAATTAAGAATAATTTAAACGTAGAAGTTATGGAAATGAAGAGGTGTTAGTTACTACTTACTATAGGTAGCCTCTCCTTATTTCATTCATTTATGACAGAAATTATTGGAGCTTTCAAGAAGGTTGTAATTCATGTGTAGTAATTATAATTAAATTAAAACTTAACTAAAATAAGGTAAAAATCCAAAAAACCCAGAAACAGGATAAATGTGAATGAAGGCCAAAGGGAGGTGCCACTTAAGCTTTTTCATTCCTTATTTTATATATAGATAGATAGATAGATAATAAATTAATATTTTATTGCCAAATAAGGTTATCACAGATCCCACAATAAGTTGAATGCATTGCCTACTCTCTCTCTCTCTCTTCAAACAATTTTTTTTATTTTCTTCCCAAATCTTTCTTTTAAATCTTTCAATCTTTTTTCCCAAATGTCTCTCTCATTATACTCGTCCAATAAACTATCTTTTAGGTTATGATCTTCTTTTAGAGTTTTTTCCAGAGTTTTAAAGCTGAAATACCATAACTTTCGATTAGGTGATATTGTGTTTCTGTGGGGATGATTATCAAATTGAAAACTCGAGGTTGAGGAAGATTTTGTTTGTATATCTTGTCCAGTATATATGTGTATATCAGCTTATATATCCGATATATATTACTCTATGTATCCACTGATCTCATGCATATCATGCATATCTATGCATATCAATGAAAATTTCTGTGTCATACTGATACGAAACGTGTATACACAATGCACTTGCTATAGAATCTTCTGAAATCGTGATATTAAAAATATTCTTGAATAGATTTTGTTGGGACGCATCTTTAGAAAAATAAAGTTAGACGAAACGTCTATAATTACTGATTCAAAAATCTGTAAATTGATATTCTGCTTGCACAGTTTTTGTGCGATATATACGTTACTATTATGAAGGGATTTATCTTTCAAGCATGAAATCTATCAATTGTTGTTAGGTGTTGCATATAGGTGTCAATATCGTTTTATTACGCGATGTGGAAGTATACTTACCAGAAGAAAGAAACAACGATGTTAAAAAAGACCCAATCTTTAGATATGGCCCATTTCCAAAAATTGTTCTAGGTATAAATGGTGCCAAATTTTGAAGTTCATGAGTTCTAAATTAGCTATCGAACTCATAACTCGTCTTAGTTACAGGATTCACAATTAAATATTTATATATATTTAATAAATTTTTTAATGCAAATACAAATTTTAAGCAAAGTTATTAGGTTCATTCAACCCGTACTTAATATATAACCCCTCAAAATTTTAATAACCCATGTTTTCCCCCATTGACACGAAATGTCCCTCCGGCCCAAATCTATTAAATCTAATAGCCCGAAATGTCTATTTTATATATTTTTTGTATAGTGACAGTCTATTTTGTACATATTTCGTATAGTGACAGTCTATTATATATAAATTGTATAGTGACAATCTTTTTAGTATATTCTTTGTACAGTGACAATCTATTTTGTATAGTGACAATCTATTTAGTATATTTTTTGTATAGCAACAATCTATTTTGTATTTATTTCAACGTTATTCATAATGGATATTCAGTGATATCCACATTTTTCTTTTTCATTTTCATATACAGGTGCACACTCATTTTTTGTATAGTAATCTATTTTGTATATATTTTGTAAGTGATAGTCTATTTTAGTATATTTTTTATATAGTGACAGCCTATTGTGTACAAATAAAATTTGCTCAATTAATTTCGGGAAACAGTTTTTGTTAAAGGTATTCTTCAAAGTATTTTAATCAAAACAACAACTACTATCTACTACGTATAAATCCTCAGCTATTTGAGCAGTTATATGACTCCTATTATACATTTCGCTCAAGTAATATGATGATTTTTGAAATACAACATGTATTTATTAACTTTTGAAAATACATCAGCAAAACCTGAAGTCTGAAGTCACTGATTGGTCACATTACGTCGTGCCTCTTTTTTTGTTTTTTTTAACTACTGAAGTTGATCAATTCCTTTTTCCAGTTTGATAAAATATTGTTATTTTCGGATATTTGATATCAATTCATCAGATCGGGCAAAAGAAACCTAGTACTGGGTAAAGAATTGAAAGGCACTTGTGATAATAACGTTATTTCATATCCAACGATTGGAAAAGCCACAAGCGGTATTTTGACAATAAAAAAACTGATTTTGCATATCATTGGTGGAAGACTGAAACGATTTGATGGCAATAAAATCTATCGCATTTGAGAAAATTTTAAGCTAGCCATTATAATTTTTACAGGGTATAAACTATTAACTTAATTCATAACTAGCGAATGATAACTGTATTCACCGGTCGGCTTCACATGAAATTTGCTCTTAATATTCTAGGTCCATTCCTAGTTCAAGGTTGAAGAGTTTAAAAAGCAGGCGGACTCACATGTGGCCCAATATCGCAGCAACTCGTAGTTATTACTCCTGAGAGAAGTCTCGTTCTGCGAAACCATCGTTAATCTCATGGTTTACTAGTTTGACAAGTGCACTCTTTTCGTGTACTCCAATTCGTTTGCTTTACACCCTTACAAATTATAGCCCCTTTCTTCTTTTATTTTTTGGTCAAGCTTATGTTATAGCTAGGTCTCTTATGAACCTTATAACCGGGGTGGATGTGGTATTAAAGTGAACCCGTAATTTTTGACGTCGAATATAAATTCGTGCATAACAGTTTAATTTGCAAGAAGATAATAATAGATATATAATTCATAACTTTAAAAATATCACAGGTTTAATGTTAAAAATCTCTGCTTATACGTACATGCTATAAGCAGTGGCGGAGCCACCCTCTTCGCGGGAAAAATATATTGTGTAGGTCGGTAAAAAATTTATATATATATATATGTTTACTTTTATATATTTTGACAATCCTTAACAAAAATTTTAACTCCGTTACTGGCTATAAGATATATGGTTAGGTAGCAGTTATGGTGAGTTATAGCCCTTGTACGTGATGAGGGCATTTCTCTAAGGTCTACCAATGACCAAAAGCTAACAAAGGGTAAGCATTATTAAAGCAGCTAAGTTTGGAATAACATTTGCTAGTGCAAACAAACAGAGAATATTTAACATGAAATACATAAGGATGTGATGACTTAATGAGCAATGAAATGAGCGAAAGTTTTAGGACCTATTGTCCATAGAATTTTTTTTTTTCTCCAAAACATGGTCTATAAAAATTTGGAAGTTTTTGGAGTTTTTTCGAAAGTGAGTTTTTCAAAATTGCCAAAATTTTTAGATTATTTTTCCACACTCACAAAATTATAATATTATTTCAAGTGAAATGCATGTTCAAAGATAATTTCAAATTTTAAATACTATTTTCCAACTTAACTTTAAATACTTTTTTTTTTCTTTCAAAAATTATAATTTTTATGTCCAAACGACTATTTAGAGATCAAAGTTCAAATTCTACAAAAACAAAAAATATTATGGTAAGTGATTTCATCCTATTCGTCTATGTCTTGATAGATAATGTTAATTCGTTATCTACACTGATAACAAATAATAAGTAATTGATAGAATAGTCGTAATGCTTGCAAGTTAGGCGCGCAGGCAAAAAAAAAGAAAAAAAAAATTAAGAAGGGTCTGTATAGACGAGGTAGCACTAAGGCAAAAGCATAACAAGTGACACCACCCATAGATTAGCAGTTACACTTGCGCAGTTGAGGCTCTATGTAGGGGCTGTGGAGCAATTTATACTAATGCATGTCTTAAACGGAAGGATTAAGCTAATAGGTAGGGTGTGTTTGGTACAAAGGAAAATATTTTTTAATTTTTTTATGTTTGTGTTTGGCTGGCTTAAATATTTTGGAAAATATTGACGAGGTCAATGTGTATTGGAATTTTCTTCTCGTACTTTGTCAAATTCTAGTAAAGTTTAAGATATCGTCCCACAGAGACTAGATAATCATGCTACAGACTTGTTATATTTTAACTACTATTTGATAGAATCAAATTGATGAAAAGTGAGTGAGGTTTAAAAATTATTAATTACTTAAACAAAACAAATAACTTTTAGAAGATTTATAATTGTAAAAAAAGAGTTGGGAATTATTGAATTCACTTGATAATATTATTGTAATAAAATCTCGATTTTTACATTTATTTCTTTAAAGAATAATTGCTTATTTCTAATACAATTATAATTTACCCAAGAAATAACCAATTAATAACACTCAATGAGAATTATGTTAATTTATCAATTTAAAATTAGTGACGTTTAAACCGAATATTTTTCTTGCTTGAATTGTACTAAAAGAAAGTAAAAACTTCGCGAGAATATTTTACTAAGGACCAATAATCTTGCCTACAACAATTCCTTCATGAGAATTAAAATTGAAGCAAGCAAGATTATTGACTTGAAATAATAGTTTAGTAAAAAATTACTCTCACTATACTATTTTATTCATCAGTTATTATATATTAATTTTGCTCCGTGAGAATTACAAAATTAATATAAGAATAACTTAGAGATAAAATATTTAGACATGATAATAGAGTAAATAAAAATCATCATTCCAACATAGTATGAAATGTAAATAAAAAGTTTCAAGCCAAGAATATGTAAAAACTGAGATAGTATTATAAAATATATCAAGCTTCATTAACTATCTAAACGAAAAGAGATTGCTCCATTATGGAGTAAGAAAAGCTAAAAGATATATTTACTAAGGAAATATTTTTACTACAAGAAAAGAAGACCAAGAGTAGTTCTTGTCTTACAAAGATTGGATATCCTTATACAAAGAGAGCTTTTTATTTATAGGAAAATATGAGTAGCTTTTGTCATGTTCCACTTTTGCGAATGTGAAATCCATGTATGCGAATGTGACCTTTGTATACGTAGATTCCATATATGCAACTATGGCACTTGTACTTCACTCTTGACTTCATGAGTTAGTCTTGCAAATGTAGGTTCCATATATGCGAATGTGACCTTTGCAAATATAGATTTCACGCATGCATCTGTGACTCTTTTGCTTCCATTCTTGACTACATGAGTTAGACTGCAAATGTTGGTTCCATGTATGCGAATGTGACTTTGCATATGTAGATTCCACATATGCAATTATGCTCCTTTTCATCTCTAATTGTCTCTCTATAAGCCCATATGTATATTTCACATTTGCGAATATGAAAATGATGTGTGTCACGACCCAAAACCCACTATAGGTCGCGATAGCACCCAACGTCGCCGTTAGGCAGGCCAATACTCAATACCTAAAGTCTAAGAGTATCTTTTCTCTAATAAAGTGACAGTCAGTCTTAATGTATTTAGTTCTCTCATGGAACACTGGATTTGACGCAATATGAAGGGCAACTTGATTATCACACACGAGCCATATCTGACTAATCTCACCAAATTTTAACTCCTTGAGCAACTATTTGATCCAAATTAGCTCACATGTCGCCATAGCCATTGCTCGATATTCTACTTCTGTACTAGACCGAGCAACCATATTTTGTTTCTTGATCTTCCAAGACACCAAATTTCCTCCTACTAAGACACAATATCCAGACGTAGAATGTCTATCAAAAGGTGATCTTGTCCAATCAACATCCGAGTATCCTACGATCTGCTCATGGCCTCGATCCTCAAACAATAAACCTTTGTCTGGAGTTGATTTTATATACCGAAAATGCGGACAACTGCATCCCAATCACTATCACATGGAGAATCCATAAACTGACTCACAACACTCACATGAAAGGAAATGTTAGGTCTAGTCACTGTGAGGTAATTTAATTTACCAACCAACCGCCTAATCTTGTAGGATCGCTAAGAGGCTCCCCCTGTTCTGGCAGAAGTTTAGAATTTGGATCCATCAGAGTGTCAACAGGTCTACAACATGTCATTCCTGTCTCCTCAAGAATATCTAAGGCATACTTCCGTTATGAGATCACGATACCTGAGCTAGACTATGTGACCTCAATACCCAGAAAATACTTTAATCTGCCCAGATCCTTAGTCTGAAAGTGCTGAAAGAGATGTTGCTTCAACTTACTACTACCATCCTTATCATTGCCGGTAATAACAATATCGTCAACATAAACGACCAGATAAATACAGAGATTTGAAGCAGAATGTCGATAAAACACAGAGTGATCAGCTTCACTACGAGCCATGCCAAACTCCTGAATAACTGTGCTGAACTTACCAAACCAGGCTCGATGAGATTGCTTTAGACCATAGAGGGACCAGCGCAACTGACATACAAGGCCACTAGACTCCTCCTAAGCAACAAAACCAGGTGGTTGCTCCATATAAACCTCATCCTCAAGGTCATCGTGAAGAAAAGCATTCTTAATGTCCAACCGATAGAGAGGCCAATGGAAAATAGCAACCATGGATAGAAAAAGGCGGACTGATGCTATTTTAACAACGGGAGAGAAACAGTCCAGGCCAGTAGCTTCTCCTGGCTTTCGGACAGCTAGAGCACCGACAGATAGAGCGAAGAGTCCATAAGGAGAAGAGCCAAGGCTTGTCGTAGATAAGAGTTGTATACGATAAGTTTGAGTCTTATATCTTATTCGCGAGAATTTCTTCTCTCCGGTCTTGTCTCCTCACTAAGTGGCTGCACACACCTGTCTTACAGATAGAGTCAAGCACGAGACGGGTATTGTAATCGAGTTCAAATATCTGAGTATACCGTTTGGAAACAAGACGAGCCTTAAGTCGATCAACCTGGCCATCTGGACTAACTTTGACTACATACACCCAGTGAAAACCAACAGTTTATTAACCCGAAGGGAGAGGAACAAGCTCCCGAGTACCACTCGTATGTAAAGAAGACATCTCGTCAATCATAGCCTGTCGCTACCCGGGATGAGACAGTGTTTCACCTGTAGACTTAGGGATAGAAACAGAGGACAAAGATGATACAAATGCACAATGGGATGATGACAGACGATGATAACTTAAACTGACATAATGGGGATTATGATTAAGTGTGGACTGTATACCTTTTTGTAGTGAAATCGATTGACTAAGAGGAAACAAGTCCGCAATATTAGCAGGGTCAGGTGCAGGACGTGAATCAGCCGGGCCTGATGCTGGTTGCGGACGACGATGATAAGTCATAAGTGGTGGAGCTTTAGAAGGTTGCACTGGACTAGGTGGTGGCGCTGGAGCTATAGTTGGTGGAACTGGACTAGGTGATGGCACTGGAGCTATAGGTGGTGGAGCTGCAACTGGAGCTATGGAGAAAGATGAATGGGAGATAGTGACTGAATCTACAAAAGACAAAACTGGTAGCGCCTCAGAAATGTCTAAGTGATTACCTTGACCGGTGAAGTATGATTGGTTTTCAAAGAAGGTAACATCAGCAGATATAAAAAAATGCTGGAGGTCAGAAGAATAACATCGATATCCCTTTTGCGTTTTCGGGTAACCCAGAAATATGCACTAAAGAGCATGAGGAACTAACTTATCTTTTCTTGGAGTAAGATTATGAACAAACATGTACTCCCAAAGACACGAGGAGGAAGAGAGAACAAAGGTAAGTGGGGAAACAGGACAGAGAATGGAACTTGATTCTGGATAGCTGAAGATGGTATAGGATTAATAAGATAGCAAGATGTAAGAACTACATCCCCCCAAAAATGCAGCGAAACATGATATTGTATGAGTAAGGTACGAGCAGTTCCAATAAGATGTCTATTCTTTCTTTCAGCTACCTCATTTTGTTGGGATGTGTACGGACAAGATTTTTGATGAATAATCCCATGGGAGTTCATAAACTACTGAAATGGGGAAGACAAATACTCTAGGGCATTATCACTACGAAATGTGCGGATAGAAACCCCAAATTGATTTTGAATTTCAGCGTGGAATGCCTGGAAAATAGAAAACAACTCAGATCGATTTTTCATCAAAAATATCCAGGTGCACCTGGAATAGTCATCAATAAAACTGACAAAGTATCAAAATCCCAAGGTAGAACTGACCCGACTAGGACCCCAAACATCTGAATGGACTAAATTAAAAGGTGACTCTGCTCGATTATCAAGACGCCACGGGAAATGGGAGTGGGTATGCTTACCGAGCTGACATGACTCACACTCTAGAGTGGACAAGTGAGATAAGATGGCTACCATTTTCTAAAGTTTTGACAAACTGGATGTCCCAACGGTTTATGTAATAAATCTGGTGAATCAGTAATCGGGCAAGTTGTTGAAGGAAGACAAGATGTGAGTCCATGTGATTTTGCTAGGATAAGATAATAAAGTCCATCTGATTCACGTCCGGTATCAATGATCCGCCCCATACTGTGTTCCTATATAAAAATAAGGTCATCAAGAAATAAAACAACATACTTAAGTGATTTGGCTAAGCGACTAACAATTATAAGATTAAAAGGACTATCAGGAACATAAAGAACTGAGTCTAAAGGTAAGGAAGGAAGTTGACTTGCTTGACCTATTGCAGTTGCTATGGTTTGAGATCCATGGGCCATTGTGACTGTTGGAAGAGATAGAGAATATGAAATAGTAGTGAAAAGAGATTTGTTACCAGAAATATGATCAGATGCATCTGAATCAATGACCCAAGAGTTGGAAGAAGAAGACGATTGAGAGATACAAGTCACGCTATTACTTGTTTGAGCTACAAAAGCTATCTCTGAAGGTATTTTCTTACGCGCTTTATACTGAAGGAACTCGATATAATATGATAAAGACACCATATGAACATTCAAAGTATAGGATCCAACAGCATTTGAGACAAAAACATCATATCTGAGTGACATTATAATGAACTTAAGAGAGATCAAAGCCAAATATATGATGAAGATTATCAATAGTGATGAGATATCCTCAAATCAAGCAATTAGAAACTGGAACCAAACTATTATAATGATAGGACACTGTTATTATTACCAAACTAGAGTAAGTTGGTATGATATTGTTAGTTGAGCTTTAGAGTGCTAAAAATTTTGTGTTGAAGACCTTCAGTTGACAGGCGCAACTGCTCTGACTTCTCATATCTTCGTCGGAAACAAATTGAAGTCAACAAAATGGTGGTTATTAAATGACTGAGGTCAGGACCAACAGTAAACCTTAGTATGTGAACAAGGTGGCCGGAAAAGTGACCAGAATAGTGAAAGACCACTGCTTTCACTGGAAAAACCAGTGCTCTTGCCGGAAAACACTTTTCCGGTAACTGAGAAACCATAAAATCTTGATGGGTCAAGTCGAAAGAGGCAGGCGACCAGCCCAGTAGAAAAATCAGACTTGAAAGATGCTGCAAAATGACCTCACACGCTGGCGTGTGAGGTGACACTCTCGCCGGAACCCTAACTGCCGGAGGCGTGTGACGACGCGTGTGGAGTTTTCTTCCGGAGATCTTCACTGGAGTTTGGTCGCTGGTGACAGGAGAACCTTGTGGTGGTGTTGGAATTTGCACAAACCCCACTGAAACTCAGATTGACATAAACAACTACTTAATTCACCGGAAAATTGCAAGGTGACAACTGATTTCTTCCCGGATGTCGTTGGAATGACGCACAACGATAATTATCTCACAAATGCTCTGATACCATGTGAGAAAACACGGGAAAAAATATTATTGATTAATATTCTATGTTACAATGATCCATATTTATATGTATACATAACACATAACATACTCCTGTTACATAAGGACTAGGACTAATTATATATATTCACATAACTATTCTAACACAACGTAAACAATAATGGTATGATGTATCAAGTAAAGGACAAGAGAGACCGAGACATAATATGCAAATTATAGCTGTGACCAAGTACAAATGGCAACTAGCGCAAATAATTCAACATGTAACACGACCTTTGAGGGCCCAACAATACCAACATGTAGCCTAAGCAGGATTTCTAGCATCATCGACGACTCAATATCTCTAACACATGGTAAAAATACGGGTAAAAACAATATTAATCAAGTATTCAGTTTCATGGAATCGACCAAGTCACAATTCTTAACGCGCACCCCTACATTCTCGCCACCTAACACATGCGTCACCTCAACACCAATCACATAAAAAGAAATTCGGGGTTTCTTACTGTCAGAACCAAGTTTACAAGCGTTACTTACCTCAATGCAAAACTCTACTCCAACAAGCCCTTGCCTTGCGAAACGGCCTCCAAATGCCTCAGATCTAGACACAAACAGTTCGATTCAATTAACACGAGCTAAAGGAATCAATTCCATAAGAAAATACTAAGTTCTTAATCATAAATCAAAAAGTCAACTCAAAAGTCGGCCCCCAGGCTCATGTCTCGGAATCCAACAAAAGTAACAAATTGCGTAAGCTCATTCAATCACGAGTCCAACCACACCAAATTTACTAAAATCCAACACCAAATCGACACAAAAATCACCAATTTAAACTATCCAAATCTCTAGCCTCAAACTCCAAAATTACACTTCAAAACCACACAATCTAGGTGGGAAAATCAATGGGGAAACATAATTATTGAATAAGTTTGACCACAAGTGACTTAACTCAAAAATCTCTTAGAAATCTCTCTCAAATATCGCCATACCCCGAGCTTGAAATGTTCAAAATGATGAAAATCATGAAACCTTCGATTTTAATACACCGCCTATCCCTTTCGTTCCTGCGGAATACTTAACCACACTTGTAGTTCTGCTAAATTGCCCCGCTTGCGGGGGCATGCCTGAAAGGCTCCCTTCGCTTTTGTGATCCTGCCATTGCACCTGCGCAAACTCCCCCACTGGCCAACTCCGCTTCTGCGTTCATCACTTCACACCTGTGACCTCGCAGGTGCGGGCAAACCCTTCGCATTTGCAAGCACTGCTCAACTCCACTCTTGGTCGTTTCTCTGATGGCTGTGCGCACATGCGGCTTCGCACCTGCGACTCCACACCATAAGTCAAATATGAGAGATATGTCCTTTGACCTCAACTTTCGAACATGCCGATCCAAAATAGCCACCGACTCCACATCATAAGTCAAATAACCATCCAACTGAACCGTGCTGAAATAGAACATATGAGATGGATCACCGACATACTTTTAGAGCATAGAAACATGAAATACTGGATGCACACTCGACAAACTAGGAGGCAAGGCAAGCTTGTAAGCCACCTCTCCAATCCTCTGAAGTACCTCAAATGTCCCAATATACCGAGGGCTTAAATTGTGCATCTTCCCAACCTCATAACACCCTTCGTGGGTACATCCCGAGCCAGGAGACGAGACCGGAACCCGGTGCCTCACTTATCCTTGCGTACCACTTGCGACTAAGAGACTCTGAACATGTAATGTCATACTTTGACCATGGGCCACATTACAAGATAATGTGTGAAGCAAAATATAAAACTGAATAGAGACTAACACTGACTAAATGTCAACATAAAGCTGGGTCGGCAAGGCCTTTATTATAACTACAACTGGCAAGGCCGTCATAATATACGTACATGGCCCACAAGCCCAACATACTGCACTAGCTGACAAGATATGTCTACAAGTCTCTACTAATGAATGTACTATGATTGGAACAGGGCCCCGACCTACCCATAACCTATCTACATATATACTCAAGATGTACACAAAATTTCTAGACCCGACAACTCCGAAGGATGAGGAGCTTACCGATAAAGCTGAACTCGGGCAACACCTACTGAGGAGGTCTACTCGTCTATCTGTCTGAACCTGCACGCATGAAATGCAGTGCCCCTAGAAAGGGGCTGTCAATACAAAATAATGTACCGAGTATGTAAGGCAATATACTGACAGCTGAAGCTGAACTGTTAATATAATAACTGAACGCAACTGGGAGTCAAAAAAAATCTGAAGATATGCTCAGCTGCTGATACTAACTTATATAGTAAGTAAAATGACTGTCCGACCTTATAAGGCTCGATATATATATATATATATATATATATATCTGCTCTGCTGTATTAGGCTCGCTCATAGGCGCTCAGCCATACTAGGCCCTGTATCTCGACCAACTAGGCTCGCTCATAGGTTCTTGGACACAGTAGGCTCGAAATATAACTTAGGTTACCCAATAGGGGCCTGCCCATCGATTATAGCTCGATGGTAATGAAAATACTGTAATACTGTATATATAGACTCTCTGCTCTATTGACTGGAAGTAGGAAATACTCAATTGAATATTGTACTTACAAGGCTAGGAAAAATATACGTAAATTTTGGGGCACGAATTTTTTTTCTTTATACCTCGTTATCAAACTTGTGTAATTACGAGATCATGCAAAATGAAGGAAGAGATTAGTATTAACATACCCGGAGTAAGAAAAAATTCGTATAATATTCTGGAAAAAGGTTGCACCATTCTCCTATAAAACCGCACAATTTACGTTGGTAAGCTTCTAATAATTCTCGTTGGATTTTTTGTTGAAGAAAGTCTCGTCGTTAATGTAGTGTTGTAGGAATTTTTGTAGGAATTATGTTTCTAACATGCAAAAGCTCCATCTGATTATAGTGTTGTTAGAATGAAGATACTAGACATGAAAAGTCTTGAAATGAATCATGTTTTGTGGCAGTGTAGTTAGAAATGAACATATTGGACAAGAAATGTCTTGTAATGAATTTTGTTAGGTTTTCACCTGATGATGATTTTCTAAGTCATAGTCTTAGAATGTGGCTAGCTGCCACATTTGGGGGTTAGTCTTATCTCTTAATTTATTAATTAATTAGGTGATATCCCGTTACCCGATAATTAATCAATTACCCGTATAATTAAGAATTATCTCAAATTACTTAGAATCCTACTCACTTTTAATAGACTTATACATCATACTATCACGGTCATATGGTACCTTGTATGATACTAGTCCTTAAATATCGTGTATTATAGCTCGAACCGTATTTTATTCCAAATCGACAACCTTCAATGAAACTTATTTTCTTTAATTCGTGTACCCTTTATCCTTCACGGAACTTACTTATCGCTTGTTATAAATAGCATAAATATGCTAACCTCAAGATAATCTCATCCCCGAGTCTATGTCAATTAACTGAAGACGAAACTTTAACGTACAAGAAATGCAAGATGTAGCATACTTCCCCCCTTAGAAACATTCGTCCTCGAATGTTTACTCTTAGATATCTTGGAAAAATTTTGCCAGAGTCTCCTCCGTACACTAGACTAAAACCCCCTGCGGGCATCCAGAAAGCATGCTATACATGCCACACTTGTCCCCACATAGCTGTCTATTATAAATTCGGATTATCAAAAACAAGAGCTTACCTGAGGACCTACTGGCCTGAATAGGGTTGTACCGAGGTATTCCATCTTGAACAATATCTCTGGTTTGAAATAGGTGGGGGTATTTAGACTTTATTTCTTCTTCCGCTTCCGACGTCATCTCTTCCACATTCTTGCTTATCCATAAAACCTTCACGGAGGCTACCTCCTTATTCCGTAGCTTGCGGATTTATCGGTCTAGGATGGCAACCAAAATTTCCTCATATGACAAGTCCTCTATAATCTGTACATCATCCGTGGGCACCACTCGGGTAGGATCGTCAATGCACTTTCGTAACATAGATATGTGAAAAACCGGATGGACATACTCCAATTTCAACGGAAATTCTAACTCATAAGCTACTTGTCCCACTCTCTGAATGATCCTATAAGGCCCAATATACCGTGGGCTAAGTTTTCCTTTCTTGCCAAACCTCATCACACCCTTCATAGGTGACACCTTTAAGAATACCCAGTCATTAACCCCAAACTCTAAATCTCGTCGCCGCACGTCAGAATATGACTTATGATGACTCTGAGCTGTCAACAATCGCTCCTGGATAAGCTTTACTTTGTCTATGGCCTGCTGAACCAGGTCTGGCCCATGTATCTCAGATTCTCCAACATCAAACCACCCTATAGGAGATCTGCACCTGCGCCCATACAAAGCTTCGTACGGAGCCATCTGGATACTGGAGTGGTAACTGTTATTATATGCAAACTCGATAAGAGGTATATGTTCATCCCAACTTCTTTTAAAATCCAGCACACATTCTCGTAACATATCCTTGAGCGTCTGAATTGTGCTCTCGGCTTGTCCATCAGTTTGTGAATGAAAAGTTATGCTGAGATTCATCTAAGTCCCTAGACCTTTATGAAATGATCTCCAAAAATGTGCTGTAAACTAGGCCCCAGGTCATATATAATATATATTGGTACTCCGTGTAGTCGCACTATCTCCTTAATATATAATTTTGCATAATCTTCTGATGTATATATAGATATGACCGGTAGGAAATGAGCTGATTTCGTGAGCCTATCAACTATCACCCATATGGAATCGAACTTACAATGAGAACGAGGTAAACCCGTGATAAAGTCCATGTTTATCGCCTCCCATTTCCATGTCGGGATATCTATAGTCTGCATTAGCCCTCCGGCCTTCTGGTGCTCTATCTTTACCTGCTGGAAACTAGGACACTGAGCGACATACTCAACAATGTTCTTCATATCGTTCCACCAATACACATCCTTAATGTCGTGATACATCTTCATCGACCCAGGGTGAATGGAGTACCACGAATAATGTGCCTCTGACATAATCCTGTCTCGTAGCCCCGCTACATTTGGAACACACAAACGACCCATGTATCTGAGAACCCCATCTCCCTTGAGTTCTAACAACAGTTTCTTCTGCTGCGGAACTCTCCCTCTCAACGCGACCAACTCTGGGTCCTCGTACTGCTCTCCTTTACTTCAGCTATGAGAGATGATTTTGAAGTATTTTGGAGTACAGCTCCACCATTGCCAGAGTCTACTAACCGAACCCCCAAACAAGCCAATTGATAAATATCTCTAGTTAATTGTCTTTTTTCGGTCTCTACATGTGCTAAGATACCCATAGATCGGCGACTTAAGGCATCTGCTACAACATTAGCTTTCGCTGGATGGTAGATAGAGTTAACATCGTAATCTTTCAATAACTCAAGCCATCACCTCTGTCGAAAATTCAACTCTTTTTGCTTAAAGATATATTACAGGCTTTTATGATCTGTGAACACATCAACATGAACACCATATAAATAATGTCGCCATATCTTAAGTGCATGGACAACCGCAGCTAATTCGAGGTCGTGGGTCGGATAATTCCGCTCATGCTTCCTTAACTTCCTTGAAGCATACGCAATTACTTTCCCATGTTGCATCAGGACACATCCTAACCCGACACCTGAGGCATCACAATACATGGCATAACCATCTAGACCCTATGTAAGTGCTAGTACTGGCGCTGAGGTCAACATGTTCTTAAGCTCTTGGAAATTATGCTCACATGCCTCTATCCACTGAAACTTATTCGCTTTCTGCGTCAACTTCGTTAATGGTGCTGAAAGAGAAGAAAAACCCTTTATGAACCTCTGGTAGTCTCCTGCTAAGCCTATAAAGCTACGAATCTCTGTTGGAGTGGTAGGTCTAGGCCAGGATTTCATAGCCTCAATCTTCTGAGTGTCTACCTTTATACCCATATCGGATACAATGTGCCCCAAGAATTCTACAGACTTCAACCAAAACTCACATTTAGAAAACTTAGCATACAATTTATTATCACGGAGGGTTTGGAGTACTGCTCGTAGGTGGTCCACATGCTCATCTTGTGAACGTGAATAAACCAGAATATCATCAATAAATACTATCACGAACAGATCTAAATATGGCCAGAATAGGATATTCATCAAGTCCATAAATATGGCAGATTCGTTCGTCACCCCGAAGGACATGACAAGGAACTCGAAGTGGCCATATTGGGTCCTGAAGGCTGTCTTGGGAATATCTTTCTCCCGAACTCTGACCTGGTGGTACCCCGACCTCAAATATATCTTTGAAAAGCATCTAGCTCCCTACAACTTATCAAACAAGTCGTCTATCCTTGGAAGTGGATACTTATTCTTAATAGTTACCTTGTTCAGTTGACTATAATCGATACGCATCCTCAGCGAGCCGTCTTTCTTCTGTACAAACAGTACTAGTGCACCCCAAGGTGAGGTACTGGGTCTGATGAAACCTTTCTCCAGTAAATCTTTTAACTGCTCCTTCAACTCCTTCGGCATGTGCCATTATATACGGAGGGATGGATATTGGTTGCGTTCCCGGAAGCAAATCAATGCCAAAATCAATCTCTCGCTCTGGAGGAATACCTGGAAGTTCATATGGAAATACATATGCGGACTCTTTGACTACTAGAATAGACTGAAGTGTAGGTATCTCAGCATCTGCATCTTTAACTCGCACAATATGATAAATGCACCCTTTTGCGATCATTTTCCTCGCCTTCAGTAGGAAATAAACCTACCTCTGGGTGTCGTTGTATTACCTACCCATTCAAGAACGGGCTCACCAGAAAATGAAATCTAGCTATCTTTTCTCGACAATCAACTGTGGCATAGCAAGCTGCCAATTAGTCCATGCCCATGATAACATCAAAATCCAAGGTCTCTAGCTCAACTAGGTTGGCTGAGGTCTGACGACCACAAACTGACACCGTACAACCTCGGTAAACCCGTCTAGCAATAATCGATTCTCCGACCGGTGTAGATACCGCAAAAGGATCACTTAGTATTTCAGGCACTATACCAAATTTCCCCGCGACAAATGGGGTAATACATGATAAAGTAGATCTTGGGTCTATCAAGGTATAAGCATCGAAAGAGCAAACGGTCAACATACCTTTCACAATGTTTGGTGAAGACTCCTTGTCCTGTCGACCCGCTAACGCATAGGTACGATTCTGGTTACCACCTGAACTGGAACCTGTACCTCTGCCTCGACCTCTACCAGCTGAAGACTGAGACTCGTGCCCTGAAGGATGCATGGACATAGATGATCCTATTACTGAATTCGCTGGTTGCGCCACACCCCCAGAATCTCTATTTGGGAAATCTCGCATCATATTCCTCAGACGTCCATATGTATAACAAGCATCGGAACCGGTTCGGCATTGGCCCAAGTGTCCTCTACCGAAGATGGCACACCACGGCGAAAATGGCCATGTTTTCCCCAAACCTCGTTGTCGCTGCAAACTTGACGCCTGGGAGCTCTCACCTGGTCCTGACTGAGTATAACAGTCATACCTGTAACCCTGTGAATGAGGTGGCAGAGGTCTAGGTGGCCGTTCAAAGTACTGGGGCCTATAACTACCCTGAGACTGCTCCTGAGATCTGGAAAATCTCATCCTCTTACACTGCCATGACTCAGTCCTCTCCGTACCCTGCTGTCGACGCCTACCCCTTTCTATATTCTAGCAAAAGCGTGAATCCGGGAGATATCCATACTATCCTGTAATTCAGCGGTGGCACATGCCTCGGTCAACTCTGGGGCCAACCCTGCTATAAACCTATGGATCCTATCCCGTATAGTAGCAACTATGAATGGTGCATATCCGGCCAATTAGTCAAAACAGAGACTATACTCTCGAACACTCATATTGCCCTGCTTGAGGGCTAGAAACCGATCGACTCGGGCCTGTCGGATTTCTCGTGGTAAGTACTGGTCAAGAAAGGCATCTGAAAAATTCTCCCACATAGAAGGAGGTGCATCACATCCCCTGGATATTTCCCATCCCTCGTACCAAAGGATGGCTATATCTCGAGGTTGAAAAGATGCTAGATCAACTACCTCTTTCTCCGTGGCATGCATAACCCGAAAGATCCTGTGAAATTGATCTATGAAATCCTGCGGGTCCTCCCTCTGATCTGTCCCCGTGAATTCTGGGGAATCAAAGCAATAAACTCTCAGACCCTTGAACTCCCAGATCCCTCAAAAGATCCTGTCCTAGCGGATGCCCTAGCCTGTTGTTGGGTAGCTACCAACTGTGCCAATAAATGCACCGCACTCCTCAAGTCCTGATCTGATGGAAGTGGAGAGGGAACTGGATGTGTGGTCTACCTAGGAATCTCCTCAGGTGGCGGAGGAGCCGGTAATGGGTGGGTAGGGGTCTCTCCCTGGGCCTCTGATCGGGCCTTATCTATTGGGAGTACCCTGCTAGTCCCCCCACCTACTACTGTTTCTCTCCTCTGGCTAGCCGTAGTCTTCCTAGTTACCTTCATCTGTGCATGCAAACCCCAACACGTAAGTTTAACATAAATTTTCTATAACTCAGTGCTACAACACGATTTTGATTTGAAAGAAGGGTAACCAACTCCTAAATGCCCTGTAATCCCCTGCTTATATAATATGGTGCACCACACATCTATAAACAAGACACTACTAGACACGGCTTGTAGACTCCCTAGGATAGAACTGCTCTGATACCACTTTTGTCACACCCCGAGCCTGGGGACGAGACCGACACCCGGTGCCTCACCTATCCTTGCATACCACTTGCGACTAAGAGACTCTGAACATGTAATGTCATACTTTGGCCATGGGCCACATTACAAGATAATGTGTGAAGCAAAATATAAAACTGAATAGAGACTAACACTGACTAAATGTCAACATAAAGCTGGGCTGGTAAGGCCGTCATAATTACTACAACTGGCAAGCCAACAAAATATACGTACAGGGCCTACAAGCCCAACATACTGCACTAGCTGACAAGATATGTCTACTAGCCTCTACTAATGGATGTACTATGATCAGAACAGGGCCCTAACCTACCCATAACATATCTACATATATACACAAGATGTACACAAAACTTCTAGACCCGACAACTCCGAATGACGGGGAGCTTACCGATAAAGCTGAACTCGGGCAACACCTACTGAGGAGGTAAGCCCGTCTGTCTGTCTGAACCTGCACGCATGAAATGCAGCGCCACCGGAAAGGGGACATCAGTACGAAATAATATACCGAGTATGTCAGGTAATATACTGAAAGATGAAACTGAACTGATAATATAATAACTGAACCCAACTGAGAGTCAAAGAAAATCTGAAGATATGCACACCTGCTGATACTAGCTTAACTCTCTCAATATAGTAAGTAAAATAGTTGACCGACCTTATAAGGCTCAGTATATATATATATATATATATATATATATATATATATATATATATATATATATATATATATATATATATATATATATATATATATATATATCTTCTCTGCCGTAGTAGGCTCGCTCATAGGCGCTCGACCAAAGTAGGCTCGGTATATAACTTACCATCTGACCAGAGGTGGCCCAATAGGGGCCTGCCCATTGATTATAGCTCGATGGTGATGAAAATACTGTAATACTGTATATATAAACTCTCTGCTCTATTGACTGGAAGAAGAAAATACTCAATTGAATATTGTACTTACAAGACTAGGAAAAATACACGTAAATTCCGGGACATGAATTTTATTCTTTATACCTCATTATCAAACTTGTGTAATTACAAGATCATGCAAAATTAAGGAAGAGCTTATCCTTAACATACCTGGAGTAGGAAAAAATCCGTATGATATTCTTGGAAAAGGTTGCACCGTACTCTTTTAGAACCGCAAAATTTACATTGTTAAGCTTCTAATAATTCTCGTTGGATTTTTGGTTGAAGAAAGATCTTGTTGTTAATGTAGTGTTGTATGAATTATGTTTCTAACGTGCAAAAGCTCCATCTGATTGTAGTGTTGTTATAATGAAGATACTAGACATGAAAAGTCTTGAAATGAATCATGTTTTGTGGCAGTGTAGTTAGAAATGACCATATTGGACAAGAAATGTATTGTAATGAATTTTTTTAGGTTTCCACCTAATGAAGATTTTCTAAGAGTCATTTAGAATGTGGCTAGCTGCCACGTTTGGAGGAGGGTTTAGTCTTATCTCTTATTATTAATTAATTAGGTAATGTCCTGCTACCCGATAATTAATCAATTACCCGCATAATTAAGAATTATCTCAAATTACTTAGAATCCTAGTCACTTTTAATAGAGCTTATACATCATACTATCACAGTCATATGGTACCTTGTATGGTACTAGTCCTTAAATGTCAGGTATTATATCTCGGACCGTAGTTTATTTCAAATCGACGACCTTCAATGAAAATCATTTTCTTTAATTCGTGTACCCTTTATCCTTCACAACACTTACTTATCGCTTGTTATAAATAGCATAAATATGCTTACCTCAAGACAATCTCATCCCCGACTCTATATCAATTAACTGAAGATGAAACTTTAACATACAAGAAACGTGAGATGTAACAGATACCTTGAGCAGTACCTTCTCCCCGACCATGTAAGCAACATCATGAACCCTTCGGTCTGCGTAACTCTTCTGTCTAGACTGCATCGTGCGAAGCCAATCCTCAAATCAATTTTACCTTGTCCAAAGCATCCTGAACCAAGTCATTACCCAATATCCTAGCCTTACCTGGCTCAAACCATCCCACTGGAGACCGACACTGTCTCCCATACAAGGACTCATACAGAGCCATTTGAATGCTCGATTGATAGCTGTTATTGTAGGCAAACTCTGCGAGCAGCTGAAAATGATCCCAAGAACTCCGAAATCAACGACACAAGCGCGTATCACATCCTCCATTATCTGAATAGTGCGATCAGACTGTCCATCCATTTGAGAGTGAAGTGTTGTACTCAGCTCAACCTGGTCCCCAACTCACGCCGCACTGCTCTCCAGAATTGTGATGTAAACTGCGTGCCCCGATCTGAAATGATGGACACCGGCACACCGTGAAGGCGAACAATCGCAGATGCAAATCTGAGCCAACGCTCCGAAGATTAAGTAGTCCCAACTGGAATGAAGTAGGCGGACTTGGTCAACTGATCTGTAATCACCCAAATAATATCAAACTTCCTCGAAGCAATCCGCCCGGTCTCTGATGCTCATACTTCACCCTCTGACAGTTAAGGCACCAAGTTACAAACCCCATTATATCCTTCTTCATTTTCCTCCATCAATAGTCCTGCCTCAAGTCCTGGTACATCTTCGCGACACCTGGATGAATGGAATATCGCTAACTGTGGGCCTCCTCAAGAATCAACCCACGTAGCCCATCTACATTAGGTACACATATTCGACCCTGCATCCTCAACACCCCATCACCCCCAATAGTAACATCCCTAACATCACCGTGCTGAACCGTGTCCTTAAGGACAAGTAAATGGGGATCATCATACTGGCACTCTCTAATGCGATCATATAAGGAAGACCGAGAAATCACACAAGCTAGAACTCGACTAGGCTCCAAAATATCTAATCTCATGAACTTATTGGCCACGGCCTAAACATCAACTGCAAGCGGTCTCTCACCAATAGGAATAAATACAAGGCTACCCATACTGATTGCTTTTCTACTCAAGGCATCGGCCGCCATATTGGCCTTCCCGGGATGATACAGAATGGTTATATCATAGTCCTTTAGCAGCTCCAACCATCTTCACTGCCTCAAATTTAGATCCTTTTATTTGAACAAGTGCTGGAGACTCTGATGATCCGTAAATACCTCACAAGACACATCATAGAGGTAATGCTTCCAAATCTTCAATGCATGAACGATAGCAGCCAACTCCAAATCGTGGACAAGCTAGTTTTTCTCATAAGGCTTCAACTGACGTGAAGCATAAGCAATCACTCTACCCTCCTGCATCAAGACACACCCAATACCGATCAAAGAAGAATCACAATACACTGTATAAGGTCCAGAAACTTAAGGCAAAGCTAGAACTGGAGTTGTGGTCAAGGAAATCTTAAGCTTCTGAAAGCTCTCTTCACCACTCATCTGATCACCTTAAAGTAGCACCCTTCTGGGTAAATTTGGTCAAAGGCGATGCGATAGACGAGAAACCCTCCACGAGGTGACGATAATAACCGGCCAGTCCGAGAAAGCTCCAAATCTCCATAGTTGAGTATGGTCTGGGCCAACTCTGAACTGCTTCTATCTTCTTTGGGTCCACCTTAATCCCCTACTTGGACACCACGTGCCCCAAGAACACCACCGAACTAAGCCAAAACTCACACTTGGATAACTTGGAATAAAGCTTCTCCTCCCTCAACCGCTGTAGCACAATCCTCAAATGGTGGGAATGCTCCTTATGGCTACGAAAGTACACCAGGATATCATGAATGAATACTAGACTTTAGGGCAGTTCCTAAGCATGTTTAGTACATTGGCTCAGGCGGGATTGATCTCTGTTGCACCAGCCACTTTGTATATTGGGAGAGGGTAGACCAGCTGATGCAGCACCACCCACTTGGGCTCAGTTTTCAGAGATGTTTTTAGGGAGTTTCTTCCCCAGACCCTCCGGGATGCGTGGCGCATAGAGTTCGAGCAGTTACATCAGAGTTCCTTCGTACGAGTCTAAACAATCTCATCACAAATAAGGAAATAGCCAAACCCAAGATAGATATTATATACAGTATCAAGAAACATACAATTAAACATCAACACTATTTCACAGAGTGAGGGTAAAATTTAACTCTAAATGACTTAACACAGATCGAAAGTCTTCTAGAATTTAAGAAGAAAGCCAAAGTTCAAATAATAAATAGAAAATCTCAGAGGCATAAATAGACAAGTGAGAATGCCATCAATTGAACAAAACCAAACTCAAATTTAGCAAATTCAAGAGCAGACTTTTGATGTCGCTATACCCGCTAAAAGGCTCCACCACATCAGTCGCTGAAAGAAAATATTCTCAATAATCGTCACTTGAACCCATTTTCTCACATGATCTAAGGACTGTAGGCCTTAAGAAGGGAAGCAAAAAAATCTAACAGGAATGGATTTAAGAAAATCTAACATCATTTTCAAAGATATGACAAAATGAAGTTCTACATATTATGAGAAAAATTCTATTCTTTCATGGTATTCATCTTTTAGTAGAATCTTCTAAATATGTATAACAAATAATTTAAAATTGATCTTTTGGTTTTCTTTTTTTCTATATGAATATAAAGAGATTAAGCACTTAATAAGGTACGATGACTTAAGCTCAAACATTCTAAATATTAACAAAGCTTCAGAACAGACATATATTTGAAATGTGATAAAGACATTCCTGTTGCAAGTTTTCCATGGTTCCTTCTTAGATAATGAATCCCAATGAGTCCATAAATTAATCTAAGGTTACATAAAGATTTTCCACCTGGGATGTAAACATTTGCAATACAGGGAGAAACTGCCTCAATATTTACAATTTCTTAAGAATGAACTCAAGACCCGAGGAACATGCTGAACTATGAACTTATAAGTTATGGTTATCACTTATCACCAAGAAGCATTTAGTTTTACAATTTCAGTTCATGCTGTATGTGTTAGACACTGATGCAAACAAAGAATTCCTCAAATAACTCTTTACTTTTATATCATTAACTTTGAAAATCATGGATATTCTTTTGAAATTGTGGAAGTTTATAAATAATTTCGTAGTGAAATCAAAAATAGGAGGATCTATTACTTCTAGCTATACAATAGTTTCAACTCCGAACACCAGTCTTTTGTCTCTATGCATTTTCCAACTTTATAATTCCCTTCCACTTACATATGTGCCTACCTACCATAAAAAATTTCTATCTAGAGTAATAAATTTTTATTGTTCACTCCAGGATCAAACCACTAAAGAACTAGATGCCAACATAAAATTGTAAAATATTCTATTGCATAATAATTTTCTTAATATTTGTAGAAGCGAGTTGACTGATATACCATAGAAATTGAAAGTAGCGAAGAAGATAGTAATAATCACTGACATGCGACTGGAACTAAAAGTATCTTACCTTCAAGTTTATATCAATATTGCAGGCAGTTGAAGAGAAAAAATTTCAGGATTGAGCATCAGGTTCTACACAACCTTGAAATCAAACTAGAGATAGCTAATTAACTTTATAGTATGTAAAGTGAATGTTAGAAGTTGTACTCACACTCCCTTTTCCGCAAACGGAAGGCAATAAAATTTAATAAAAGAAGGAAACAAACAAGATAATTAACTTTGTAAAGCTTAGGTAACCATCTCAATGATTAATGAAGAAAACAAAATGGTGACTGAAAATCTTATTAAACAACGTCAATGGATATTAATAAAAAAAACTTAGGTTTTTTCCGTCAACAGTAAGACTCTTAACAAAGAGCAGTATGGTAAATGATTAATGACAAAAATCATCACAACAGAAATAAACTTGTGATTCCATACAGGAAATAAATCGAACACATTTGGGGCGTCCATAAATGATATTATTTGGGAAATAATGTACAGGCGCATCACCATATCTTCCATCGTCACATACATTTCACTATTTCATATCAAATTCACTACTCATCCAAACAAAAAATAAGTATGTCGTCATATGTCGAGTAGAACTTTCAAAGAGTATTAAAAGGAATCGACTTCTCTGTTTAATTATACAACATTACCAAATTTGAGAAGGAAACCTACAAAAAATATTGACTATAGAAAACCAAGTTTCAGAAAAGAGTTTCTTCAAATGCACTAAAAATCCAAGTAAAATTTTGACACAACCGTAACAAATGAAGAACGATGAGAAATAAAATAGAAAGTAAGAATGCACAAAGAAACACTAAAAACCTTCTCAAAGTTACGAATATTGGATGAAACAAGGAAAATCGCTCAAGGCCGCTCCTCAACGCTCAAAAGATACCTAAGTTTCTCTCCAAAGACAAATAGTTTTCTTTCATTTTCTACTTTCATCTCTCAACTCGAATCTTCTTCAATATCCCCCATTAGAGATATGTATATATACAGAGAGAGAATAGCGGATTTGAATGGACTCATGCCAAGCCCTCTATGTTTTAGGAGAATGGGGAAAAAGGATTTTGGAATAAGGGGGTTTTGAAAGGCCCTCACACTCTAAGGTTTAGGAGAAGCAGGAAGATGGGATTTGAAAAAAATGAGAGAATTAAAGAAAACATAACTTTCTTTTATTAAAATAAGTATGTCATTTATTTCTTTATTTTTTTATTTAAAGCAAAAAATTAGTGGCGACACAGCCACCCTATTAGACATTACATGGCAACTTTTGATAGGTTGCTAAAAATGACTCTTCAGCTAAATTTTTATTCTCGGAAGATATAAAAATTTAGTATATCCTTAGAGGCGACCTCACCAATATCGCCACTATAATGTTACTTTCTGTAGCGGCTATGATGGTCGCCACTAAACCTTTCACCTTTTGTGACGATATTTTTAAGTCGCGGAAAATATCTTACCTATTGTAGCAATTGAAGTGGTCGCCACTAAAAGTCACCACAGAAAACCTAATTTCTTGTAGTGAGGTATGGTTTCGATTTGTTATAGAGGAGCATCATTATTGTTTTGATTCTACTCTACTTATCGGGTGAGTCATTCTATCTTGCTTCACATATGGGTGAGTTTCGTGATTTTGTACTTTATTTATGTGTTTACCCCTGTTGGAAGATTCTATAGTGGTAGCCCGTGTCTACCGTCTTGTTTTATCCACAATTTAGATCTATAAGACTAGATTGAACTTTCTATTACTCATTGCGGTAAGTTTTGATGTGGTTTTTGGATGATTTATGTCACGACCCAAAACAAACCCTGTCGTGACGGCGCCTATCATGGTACTTGGCAAGCCAACACATTTTCAAAACACATCGATATTTCATTTAAAAGATAAGTTAAAGCTTTTCATAACAAAATCTTCATAAAATAGTTCAACTCAAAATAAATGCAGAAAAAGATAGCTCGACATCGGTGTGTCACTAAGTCATGAGCATCTAAACCAGACTAGATCATAGTTTACAATGTTATACCAAATGCCAAAACAGAAAGAAAAGAAACAATAGAGGAGAGTCAAGGGCTGCAGACGCCGGCAGCTACCTCGTATGTCTCCGACAACCAAAAACGCACGGACTCAACGATCTTTGCGAACGGTCTCACCTGGATCTGCACACAAGGTGCATGGAGTAACGTGAGTACTTCAAACTCAGTAAGTAACTGAATTAAATAAGGAACTAAGAAAACAAAATCGAGCTACACAAAATACAGTTCTTTTCAGAAATTTCAGTAAAGGAAATTAGGCATGCTTTCAAATCGGTGTTTTACCATCAAAACATTTCGAGCTCTAGTGAAACAATATAAGTCCTCCAAAATATCACAACAGCAACGATTGGCCAAAAATTGCAACAATAAACAAAAGCAAAGTATAGCCTCACAGGGCTACTATCACTCATATATCTCAACAGCTCAATCACTCGGCTCTCATCCTCAATACTCACAATCAAGGTACTTGCGCTCACTGGGGGTGTTCAGACTCCGGAGGGGCTCCGACAGCCCAAGCGCTATATTGCCGTGGCGTGCAACCCGACCCAATACTGCTACAGCGTGCAGTCCGATCCATATATTGTTGCAACGTGCAACCCGATCCAAGTACTGCTGCGGCGTGCAACCCACTCTGATAAAAATGGCCCGAAGGCTTGTTGCGGCGTGCAATCCGATCCAACATTACTGCGGCGTGCAGTCCAATCCAACATATCTCACATAGCTCTCAACCCGTCACTCAAGCCTATATGAGTCACTAGCCTCTCCAGCCTCACAAATATCACAATAACAACACAAACAAAGAATATAACAAGTATTAATCAAATCATGAGAGAGAGCTGAGATAAAATGCATAAGCAAACAGTGATGGAGTACAAGACAACAATCTAGCAGTCAACACAATAATTTCACGACCAGTGCGGGTCCCAACAATATTTTCATATAGCCTAAGCATGGTTTCTAACATGTAAGGCAGTCAATAACTCGAAAACAAGAATGAACAGGTAATAACAACGGGCTATTTGACTTTACAGTCTATCGGGACTGACCAAGTCTCAATCCCACACGGTGCACACTCATACGTCATCACCTAGCATGTTAGTCACCTATAAATATCAACATCATATGAATTTTTTGGGGTTTCATACCCTCAAGACCAGATTTAAGACCGTTACTTACCTTAATCCGAAAAAATCCCTACTCCGCAATGTTTTTGCCTCTCAATTCGGCCTCTAAATGATTCGAATCTAGTCACAACAAGTAAAATGCCATTAATATATGCTAAAGGAATCATTTCCACAAGAAAAACTACTAATTAGACTCAAAACCCCGAAATTGGCTCAATCTCGGCCCTCGGGCCCACGTCTCGAATTTCGACAAGAGTCTCAAAATCCGAAAGCCCATTCACTCACGAGTCTACCCATTCAAAATTTATCAAAATCCGACATCATTTGGTCCCTCAAATCCCCAAATTACACTCTCCAAAATCGCAAGCCCTAACCCCCTATTTTCACTCCTAAATCACACTAACTAGATGAGAAAACAACGGGGAAACACCATAGCTAGGAGTATTAGAAATCAAGTAACTTACCTCAGTGAAAACCCCTTGAATCCCCTTCAAAAATCACCCCAAAAGCTCCAAGGTTCGACTTGAAAATGGTGGAAATGAGCAAAAAATCGCGAAGTCCTATTTATAGGTTCTGCCCAGGCCTTTCGCACCTGAGGCTCAAACTTCGCACTTGCGGTGCCGCTTTTGCACAAAAATATCTGCATATGCAGAAAATCACTCAAATACCCATCTCCGCACCTGCTCTCCCTATCCGCTTCTGCGACCTCGTATGTGCGGAAAATATCTCGTACCTGCGGCCACTGCCAAATCTCCTCTCTTCCGCTTTTGCGGGCAACTACCCGCTTTTGCGGGCTCGCAGATGCGCACTCCCACTCATACCTGCGGTTCCCCAATCCAACACACTTTCACACATGCATCAATCCCACTGCACCTACAGCGTCGCACCTGCGGTAATATCGTCACAGGTGCGATTACACCAGCAACAAGACCACTTCAACAATTCCCTAAACTTCAAACGTGATCCGTTAACCCCCGAAACACACTCGAGGCCCTCGGAACCTCAACCAAACATGCCAACAAGTCGTATAACCCCATACAAACTAGTCGAACCTTCGAATCACTCAAAACAACATTAAAACACCAAATTACCATCGGATTCAAGCCTAAGAACTTATAAACTTCCAAATTCCGCAAACAACGCCGACACCTATCAAACCACGTCCGAATGACCTAAAATTTTACACATACGTCAAAAATGACATCAAGAACCTACTCCAACTTCCAGAAATCCATTACGACTTCGATATCAATATTTTCACTACCGACCAAAATCGCCAAATTTCCAGCTTCCGCCAATTCAAGCCTAATTCTACTACGGACCTCCAAATCACATTCCGGACGCGCTTCTAAGTCCAAAATCACCTAACAAAATCATCAAAATTTAAATTCGATATCTTTTACACATAAGTTAACATCCGGTTGACTTTTCCAACTTAAGCTTCTAAATAAGAGACTAAATGTCTCAATTCACGCCGAAATCACTCCGGACCCGAACCAACTAACCCTATATATCATAATCTAGTTGAAAATCACAAAAGGAAGCAGAAATGGAATGCAAAAGGGAACTCTCTCCTCTCTCCTCAAACTTGCGATCAACAGTGCACGCAGGCGACTGCCCTTCATGGACTCCACGGCCGGCGGCCAGCCTCCTCCTAAGGTTGGTTCGCCGTCTTCCTACCCCCTTAGCCATTAGAAACCTCTACAAACCATAATCCAAACCCTAATACACCTAAAATCTATGCAAATTTATTAAACCCTACTGTCATAAATACGCCCATGCAAACCCTAGCTACGCTACCATTGAAACCAGTTGAGTTCCTTCATGGAGAACCAGTTATGAAGTGGAAGAAACAAGAAGTGAAGCAATCCATTGTACAACAAGGTCTTAAACTTGCAGTTTTTAGGAAATTTTCATATGGGAAACCTGTTATTGGTACGTAAAGTGATTCCAATTCAATGTGAGATTAAGGGTCATTGTTCAGTTGGCTTGATTGAAGGCAATCGTGTGTTAATCAGGCTGTATTTATTGCAGGATTATGTTCGTCTTCTTTCAAATACATCTTTTTATTTAAAGGCTCAATCAGACATGTGGCAAATGCGTTTTACAAAATGGAATCCATGGTGGACACCTCATGAAGAGACTCCAATTTCCATAGCTTGGATTAGTTTTCCAGAAGTTCCTCCAAATTTCTTTGGTAAGGAATGCATATTTTTATTAGCTTGTGCAGTTGGTAATCCATTACATGTATACCTAGCAACTCAAAATGGGACTAGACCTAGTTGTGCTAAAGCAAAGGTGGAAGTGAATTTTCTAGGTAATTTCCCTAAACGTATTAAGATTGTTGAAGAAGCTGATGAATTTGGGCCCAAAGAGTTTAAATGGATTTGGATTAAGTATGATTATATGCCTAAATATTGCAAGCCTTGCCATAAACAAGGGCATAGTGAGGCAGAATGCTGGGTAATTCATCCCTAATTACACAAGAGATTTGACGAAGATGTTGAGGATCAAGGCAAGGAGAAGACAGTTGTGGTAAGAAAAGAAGAAATTGGTACAACTGCAAATTCAACAAAGGTTCTGTCAAGTGGAAAGGTGGTTGGTAAGCCTGCTACTAATCATACCAAGCAGGAATGGACACAAACAAGGAAGAATAAATACCAACGGGATAATCAGAGTCACATTATTGATAACAAACAAGGTAAGGAAGTTGAAATGGTTAAAGGGAAGGCCAAACTTGAGGAAGTAGCAACCAAGAACAAGTTCAATGCACTAGAGGTTGAGGAAGTTCATCAACCTACTCTACAAATTTCTGAAGGCAAAGGTGAGGATCATAGCAGTGGTAAGTAGAAGGAACATGGGGAAAAGCAATCCAAGAAGGGCCATGAGAAGGAAAAAGAAGGCAATACCGGAGTGTCAAGCCCTAATCCTAAGGCTTCAGGGGTTAGGTTTGGGAAGGATGCTAATACTAAACCAACTGGAGAAGGTAATCAATAGGAACTTAAGCGTGTAAAGAAGGAAGCAGTTGAGAAAATGTTGGAAAATCAACATAATGGGAACTTAGCTAAGGCTAATCCTATTGTTCCTAGTGATCAAAGTATTGATGAAAAATCTAATAAGGAATCTACAATCGACTGGGTACATAGAAGGTATAGAACTAGCAAAGAGGAGCTAAGGCAACTCAATGTGACTACAAACCATTCATGTCAAGATATTTCGTCTCAAACATTTGTAGATTCAACAAAGGTTGTACGGACTGATGCAATTGAGGTGGAGGACGATCAACTAGGCACGACAAAGATAACGGGAGACAAAGTGAGGGACATCAGCCCACTTGGTGATAGGCTGGCGACGCCAGGCCTAAATCCAGGCTCCCCAGGCGTTAGGTTGGCGACGCCATGCCTAAATACAGGTACCCCAGGTGTTAGGCTAGCGTCGCCAGGCCTGTTGCCAGGGTCACCTGATGAAGCAACAATATTAAACCCTATCCCTAGTGCAACTAGAAATATTTTAGCCTATGTAGATGGTGTTCCGGTGTATTCATTGGAGAACCTTCTTGATGGAGATGATAATGTGAATGATAGGGATGATACAGTAGGTTCAGTCCAAAGCACATGCAATGTAAAGGGTGGTGATATCAATAGAACAGACATTTCTGAGTAGACTACAACTAATTCCTGGGATAGGCAGTGTCTATGAGAAGCAATTCAAAATGATGGAGGTTGCTGCTTCTTCTATGGTGAATAGCAATGAAAAGTTTGATGAGTGGGCAATTGTTCCAAGAGCAACTGAGGAAATAGAGGAAGTGCCTATGGATTCTAGCACTGACCAAATTATGCCGCTGCAAATTAGAGTTCCACAGAAGACTCCTCTATATCATTTACATGATTTAGTTACACATAATGTGACACCAATTGATGAAGACTTAATGAGACAAAATCTAATGGAGGATGAAGGAGATGATGAATCAACAGTAGAAAAATTTAAACAAGTCGATAGGGAAGGAGATTTATCACCCACAACTAGCGCTAAAGGAGGTAAGAAAACTAAGAAGAACCAGAATAAAGAGCTACCATAACCTTCACGAATAATGCCCAGGAGGGCAACTTCTCTATCTAAATGTTGATGATCAAAACATTAATATAGAACATAAGGTCTGTGAATACACAACAGGCCTTTCCTAGGGTGATCAACATGAATAGGGAGCATAGTTTTTGTGTAGTTGCATTGATGGAGCCTTTTCAAAATAAGAGATCAATTGATAAATATAGAAGAAGGTCGAATATGGACACTGCTTATGCAAATATTAATGGGCATATATGGTTGTTCTTTGATGCAGTGGTGGAATGGGAATTAGTGGAGGATACTGAGCAACAGGTGACTGTGAGAGTGTTTCACCATGATCTGGGGCAACACATGATGATGACATTTGTTTATGCAAAATGTTCAGCAATGGAGAGGTTGGAATTGTGGGATCACTTGTATTACGTAGCAAGTGATATGAAATTGCCATGGTTGGTAGGAGGGGATTTAAATGTGATATTGCATGAATATGAGAAAATAGGAGGACTTCCAGTACACACTCCTGAATATGAGGATTTTGCATTTTGTGTAAACTTGTGTGGTTTGTTTGAGCAAATATAAAGGAAACCCATTTACATGGTGGAATGGGAGGCCCAATGCTGAGTGTATATTTAAGAGATTGGATAGGATCTTTGTGAATATGCCATTTCAGAACATGTTGCCAAATATTGAAGTTGAACATCTAATCAGAACTGGATCAGATCATGCACCATTATTAATGACATGTGGGGAGCAGACCACCAATTTTGTCAAGTCTTGAACTTTTGGACTAAGCATGCTACATTTATGGATATGGTGAAGCAGAATTGGGAAGCTGATTTCATAGGGGATCCGTTTTTGATGTTCAAGCAGAAGCTCAAGAGGGTAAAGGCAGCATTGTCAAAATGGAGTAGGGAAACAATTGGTGATATCTTCAAGCAATTGAAAATTTTGGAGGAAATTGTTAGGGTGAAAGAGATGTTGTTTGAAGAAGAGTCTACAATTGAGAACATGATTGTGCTTTAAAAGGCTCAATCTGAATTGAAGAAATACTTGAGTATTGAGGAGCTGTATTGGAAGCAAAAAGCTGGGAGGACTTGGTTTGCTGAAGGAGATAGGAATACAAGTTTCTTTCACAATCATGTCAATGGAAATAGAAAGAAATTGCAACTGTAGAGGATCAAAAGTGGAAGTGGGGTATGGATTGAAGACCAGGAGAAACTGGCTACAGCTGCAGTGGACTTCTATAAAAAACAGTTCACAAATGAACGTGATGCATCTGACTTCTCCTTGCTCAATAATGTACCTTCGGTGTTCACTATGGAACAGAATTTTGAACTTAGCAGATTGTCAATAATTGAAGAGGTAAGGACAACAGTTTTTGAGCTTAGTGGGGAGGGTGCTAGTGGTCCAGATGGATTCACTGGCGTGTTTTATCAAACATGCTGGATATTATTGGTGCTGATATACACAACATGGTGCTACACTTCTATGGAGGAGTTGCACTACCTAAATCCATAACTCACACCAATCTAGTGTTGCTGCCTAAGAAACCTAGAGTTGAGACCTTTTCTAACTTGAGACCTAGTAGTTTGAGAAACTTCATTAACAAGGTCTTGTCTAGGGTGTTACATGATAGATTGGAAATTTTTTTGCCTTCTCTTATATCTCCTAATCAATCCGTATTTGTGAAGGGTATGAGTATATTTGAGAACATCTTATTGACTCAAGAAATTGTCACTGACATAAGGTTAAGGGGAAAGCCAGCTGATGTTGTGATCAAGCTTGATATGGCTAAGGCCTATGATAGGGTTTCATGGAAGTAATTATTGCATGTACTAAGGAAGATGGAATTTTCTGAGCACTTCATCAACATGGTGTGGAACTTGGTGTCAAATAACTGGTACTCAGTATTGGTGAATGGGCATTCCTCAGGGTTCTTTAAGTCTACAAGGGGTGTGAAGCAAGGGGATCCTCTATCACCAGCATTGTTCATTCTGTCAGCTGAGGTGATTTCCAGGTCTTTGAATAAGCTATTTGAAGACAGGTCATTTGTGGTATTTGAAATTCCTAAGTGGTCTGATCCTTTAAATCACTTGGTATATACTGATGATAGAATAATTTTTGCTTCTTCGCATCCTCCATCCTTGAGCAAGATTATGGAGATATTTGGGAACTATGAGAAGATATCAAGCCCACATATCTAGGGTGTCCTATTTTCTACACTATAATGAGGAAGGAATATTATGAGGATCTTATCAAGAAAGTAAAGGCTAAATTTCATTCATGGAAAGGAAAGCTCCTGTCGTTTGAAGGAAAAGCAACACTCATTTCTAGTGTGTGCAAAGTATGCCAGTCCACATGTTATCAGTCCTTCATCCACCAAAAGATATCCTGGAGCATCTTCATAAGATTTTTTCTGGGTTCTTTTGGAGCACAAAGGAAGAAGGGAGAAGCAGACATTGGGCTTCATGGAAAAATCTTTGCCTTCCTAAAGAGGAAAGGGCCCTAGGTTTAGGTCCTTACATGATGTGCCGAGGGCATTGTTTGCTAAACTATGGTGGAGGTTTAGGACCAGAAAATCTTTGTGGTCTAATTTCATGTGGAATAAGTATTGCAAGAAGGAGATACCAATGGTGGTGCAGTTTAGAAGGAGGTCTCATGTTTGGAGACTAATGTTGAATACTAGGGAAGAGGTAGAACATAAGATCCTATGGGAATTGAAGAGTGGAACAACTAATATTTGGCATGAAAATTGGGATGTATTGGGTGCACTTTATCACGTATTACCTGAAGACTTTCCAATCAATGAAGATCTTTAGGGTGTGGTAGAATTGCGGCAAGGTGAAACATGGGATGATCAACTACTAGATCAAACCTTTAATGAGGAAATTGTAGAAAATATAAGGCTAAATGTGCATTAAGAAGGAAGTGAGGGATACTGGGATAGGCCATACTGGACGCCCACTCCTTCAGGCAAGTTCAGTGTTAGCAGTGCTTGGATAAAATTAAGGCATAGGGCTGATCCTAATCAGGAACTCAAGTTAATGTGGATTAAAGGCCTACCATTCAAGATATCCTTCTTCTTGTGGAGATTGTGGAGGCAAAAAATAGCCACTGATGACATGTGGAGGAGGCAAGGGAAAATGGTGGTGTCTAGGTGTTGGTGTAGTCAGCAGCCCCAATAGGAATCTATTGAGCATATATTTGTCACAAGTCCTACTGCCTCTAAAGTATGGAACTTATTCATGGGGGCTGCTGGAATTACTGTGCCATTGATTCAATTGAAGAAGGTTATAAGGCATTGGTGGTATGCTCAATGTTGTCCAAATTTAAAGTCATTGTTTCAAGCAGTACCATCTATTATCACTTGGGAACTTTGGAAGAGAAGAAATGCAGGTAAACATGGGGGTTCAGTGTCCACAAATATGGTGATTTATGAGATCACTAGGACATTGCACCAACTGGCAAGGGTGAGGTATGATTGGATGCCTAATATTCCATTGTTATGGCTAGAAATAATTCAATATTTTGAAGGATATAAACTTATATTGATCACTACAAGAGTAACATAGAAGTTTCCTTTTCATGGTTGGTACAAATGCAATATTGATGGAGCCTCAAAAGGAAATCCTGGTCCTAGCTCATTAGGATTTTGTGTGAGGAATGATGAAGGTGGTGTGGTGTATGCAAGTGCAGTATACCTGGGGGTGACAACTAATGTGGTGGCTGAAGCTAAGGCTATTCTTCAAGGATGGGAATACTGTGTGGAGCATGATCTTCACCTTCTCATATTGGAGATTGATTCATTAGTGATGAAGAAAGTGATAGAAGGGGAATGGGATCCTCCTTCGGTAATTTCAAATGGTGTGAAGAGAATTATAGAGATGAAGGGAAACTTCAATGTGATCTTTCAACATGTGTTCAGAGAAAGCAACTCAGTGACGGATTTTATAGCTAACATTGTGTTTTCTTTTGCAGGTAAATCTGAGTTTCACTCATTCTCTGAACTGCCTAGTTCAGGGAGGAGGTTGATTAATTTAGACAAGTCTCAAACTGCTAACCTTAGGGTTATAATAGCAAAGAGAAGAGCTCCAGACTGATGGCTTCACAGGATTGGAATCTGCACATACCTGCATGTTTCTTTTATGTCTCATTTTGTATGTTATTAAGGTACTTTCCAGTGGTATTATCATGGTCACATGATCATTGTGGGGGTGCTTTGATAGTGTATAGGACCAATGTGATAAGAAAGTATTGGATGGTGCAATTTATTCTACTTCTGAGATGTTCAAATATTAAGTAAAATGTTGAACCTGTTATGGTGTATCTCTGGAGATTTTGAATCATTTCTCAGTGGTATTAGCATGGTTTCATGCTCAACATGAAGATGGTTTAGCAATGTTTAGAATGATGTCGACATTAAAGGTTCTGGAAGGGAAGGATCTGAGCTTACAAGATCACAAAAATGCACAGTTTCTAAAGCTTGAGTATGCTTGGATTTACCCTTGCGTCGCCAGCTTAAGGCCAGCCTCAAGCCTGGCTTTTGGCCTTGCAAGGCCTGCTTAAAGCCAGCCCTAGCCTGGCCTTTGCCTTGCAAGTCCTGCTTAAAGCTATCCCCAGCCTAGCTTTTGCCTTGCAAGGCCTGCCTAAAGCCATCCCCAACCTGGATTTTTCCTTGCAAGGCCAGCCTAAAGCCATCCCTAGCCTGGCTTTTGCCTTGCAATGCCTGCTTAAAGCCATCCCCAGTCTGGCTTTTGCCTTGCAAAGCCTGCCTAAAGCCAGGTGCTTTTACATGTTAAATTTGATGAGTGCGCATATGATTAATACTTGGACAAACTCAGTACACTGCATATGGAGATCATATAGTAGCTACACTTGGAAGACTATGCTGACTTCAACTTTGTGGTGGAGATGTTTGGAATTCATTTTAGCCTATGGACAGTATACCCTGGCACCTGGTGAGAGCTTGATAGGTGCTGCTTGGTATTTACCACTGGCAATTGGATTCACAAACACTGACAGGAGAAGGAAGCACTCAACTTATTTTGTTGTAATAACTAGTTCATTAGACTTTAGCTTTTCTATCTTTTAGTAGCTAGTAGCTTCATGCAACTTCTATTTTGGTTTGGACATCTTGTAAGTTTTGGACCCATTTTGGGATTTTATTTACATATTAGCCACTAGGCAGCCTGCCTAGTGGTATATTTTCTATAAAAAAAGAAGCAGAAATGGGGGAAATGACCGACCGGGTCGTTACATCCTCCTCATCTTAAACAAATTTTGTCCTCGAACGGGTCTAGAAACATACCTGGATTCTCAAATAGGTGTGGATATATGCTCCATATCTCTCGATCGGTCTCCCAGGTGGCCTCCTCCACAGGCTGACCTCTCCACTGCACCTTCATTGAAGTTATGTTCTTTTACCTCAGCTTTCGAACTTGCCGATCCAAAATGTCCACCGGCTCCACATCATAAGTCATATCACCCTCCAACTGAACCATGATGAAGTCTAAAACATGGGAAGGATTGCCAATATACTTCTGGAGCATGGAAACATGAAATACCAGATGCACACTCGACAAACTGGGTAGCAAGGCAAGCTTATAAGCCACCTCCCTTATCCTCTGAAGCACCTCAAAAGGCCCAATGAACAGGGGGCTCAACTTGCCCTTCTTCCCAAATATCATAACACCCTTCATGGGTGATACCTTCAGCAAAAACTTCTCCCCAACCATAAAAGACACATCACTGACCTTCCTGTCCGCATAGCTCTTCTGCCTAGACTGCACCACGAAAAGCCGCTCCTGAATCAATTTCACCTTATGTAATGCATCCTGGACCAAGTTTGTACCCAAGAGCCTAGGCTTACCCGACTCGAACCATCCTACCAGAGATCTATACCTCCTCCCATATAAAGCCTCGTACGGAGCCATCTGAATGCTCGACTGATAACTGTTGTTATATGCATACTCCGCGAGTGGCAAAAACTTGTCCCATGAAGCCCCAAACTCAATGACACAAGCGCACAACATGTCCTCCAATATTTGAATAGTGCGCTCGAATTGTTTTTCCGTCTGAGGGTGAAAAGTTGTGCTCAACTCAACCTGAGTACCCAAATCTTGTTGCACGACCCTCCAACACTGCGACGTAAACTGAGTACCTCTATATGAAATGATGGGATCTGGGACACCATGCAAGCGAACAACCTATCGAATATAAATTTCAGCCAACCGCTATGAAGTGTAAGTAGTACCAACTGGAATTAAGTGCGTGGACTTGGTCCGTGATCCACAATAACCCAAATAGCATCGAACTTCCTCGAAGTCCGTGGGAGCCCAACTACAAAGTCCTTGGTGATTTTCTCCCACTTCCACTTTGGTATCTCTAATCTCTGAAGTAAGCCACCCGGTCTCTGATGCTCATACTTAACCTGCTGACAGTTGATACACCGAGCTACAAACCCAACTATATCCTTCTTCATCCGCCCCCACCAATAGTGCTGTCTCAAATCCTGGTACATCTTCGCGGCACCCGGATGGATGGAATACCGCGAGCTATGGACCTTCTCAAGAATCATCTCCCGAAGCCCATCTACATTAGACACACATGTCCGCCCATGCATCCTCAATACGCACTCATCACCAATATCCACATCCCTAGCATCACCTCGCCAAACCCTGTCATGAAGAACGAGCAGGTGGGGGTCATTATACTGACGCTTCATGATACGGTCATAAAGAGAAGGCCTAGAGACCACGCAATACAATACCCGACTCAGCTTCGAAATATCCAATCTAACAAAGTGGCCCACTAAGGACCGAACATACAATGCGAATGGTCTCTCTGCAGCCGGGAGATATGATAAACTCCCCAAACTCTCCGCCCGGCGACTCAAAGCATCGACCACCACATTGGCCAGATGGTACATGATAGTGGTATCATAGTCCTTAAGAAGCTCCAACCATCTCCACGGACGCAAGTTAAGATCCTTATGCTTAAACATATGCTGCAAACTCCGGTGATCAGTATAGATCTCACAATGAACCCCATTCAGATAATGACTCCAAATCTTCAAGGCGTGAAAAATGGCTGCTAACTCAAGATCATGGACCGGGTAGTTCTTCTCATAGATCTTCAACTGGCGCGAGGCATAGGAAATCACCCTACCCTCCTGCATCAGAACACATCTAATACCTATCCTTGAGGCATCACAATACGCGGTGTAAGAACCTGAAGTTGATGACATAACTAACACTGAAGTTGTGGTCAAGGCAGTATTGAGCTTCTGAAAGCTCTCCTCACACTCGTCCGACCACCTGAATGGAGCACCCTTTTGGGTCAATTTGGTCAAGGGCGATGCAATAGATAAAAATCCCTCCACAAAGTGACGGTAATAGCTCGCCAAACCAAGAAAGCTCCTAATCTCCGTGGCTGAGGACGGTCTAGGCCAACTCTGCACCGCCTCTATATTTTTTGGATCCACCTGAATACCCTCACATGACACCACGTGCCCCAATAATGCTACTGAACCGAGCCAAAACTCACACTTGGATAACTTTGCATAAATCTTCTCCTCCCTCAATCTCTGTAACACAATCCTCAAATGCGGAGCATGCTCCTCCTGGCTACGAGAGTACACCCGGATGTCATCAATGAATACAATAAAGAATAGGTCCAAATAGAGCTCGAATACACTGTTCATCAAATGCATGAACGATGTTGGGGCATTGGTCATCCCAAAAGACATCACCAAGAACTCATAATGCCCATATCGGGTCCTAAAGCTGTCTTAAGAATATCCAAATCCTGAATCTTCATCTGGTGATAACCGGACCTCAAATCAATCTTGGAGAACACCCTCGATCCATGAAGCTGGTCAAATAAATCATCAATACGAGGCAAAGGATACTTGTTATTGACTGTGACCTTGTTCAACTGCCTGCAATCAATGCACATTCTCATGGAACCATCCTTCTTCTTCACAAATAGAACCGGTGTACCCCAAGGTGACACATTAGGCCGAATAAACCCTTATCAAGGAGCTCATGCACTTGTTCTTTCAACTCCTTCAACTCCACCAGTTCCATACGATACGGTGGAATAGAAATGGGCTGAGTGCCCGACACCAAATCAATAGTGAAGTCAATATCCCTGTCAAGCGGCATGCCCGGCAGGTCTGCAGGAAACACATCCAGAAAATCCCGTACCACCGGAACATAATCAATGGTAGGAGTCTCTGCACTAACATCCCTCACAAAAGTCAAATAGGATAGACAACCCTTCTCAACCATACACTGAGCCTTCAAATATGAAATTACCCTACTAGGTACATAATCTATAGAACCGCTCCCTTCAACCCTTGGGAATCTCGGCATCGCCAATGTCACGGTCTTAGCGTGATAATCTAGAACAACATGACACGGAGATAACCAATCCATGTCCAATATCACATCGAAGTCAACCATACTGAGTAGCAAAAGGTCCACTCGGGTCTCCAGACCCCCAATAGTCACCACACATGACCGATACACACGGTCCACAATAATAGTATCACCCACATGAGTAGATACATGAACAGATGAAACTAAAGACTCATGTGGCATATCCAGAAAATGAGAAAAGTATGAGGAAACATATGAATAAGTGGAACCAGGGTCAAATAATATAAAGGCATCTCTGTGACAAACCGAGACAATACCTGTAATCACAACATCTGAAGCAATAGCATCTAGTATGGAAGGGAGGGCATAGAAACAGGCCTGGCCACCCCCTAATCTACCTCCCCCTCTCAGGTGACCCCTAGCTGATTGAGCTCCACCCCTAGATGATTGGGCGGGTGGTGGAGGAACTAATGCTGATGACATAGACTAGCTCCTCTACGGAGTGGGACCTCCTACTAGACGGGAACACTCTCTCCTTATGTGACCAAGCTCCCTACACTCAGTGCTAGTGCTGGTGTTGGGGACTGAAAGGAGCCCCGAGCACCGGGATAATTAGCAAAAGGACCCGACATAGACGAACTCTGACCCTATAGAGCACGAGAAGAACTCTGCGCTGGAAGGGCACCAAGAGATGAACAAACCTAATGATAACTGTGAGAACTATGGCCAGATGATACACCACGGTGAACTGGGCGAACTATCCGAGTGTGCCTGAATGGATGGCCTCTACTGTGGTAGAACTTACTCCCAGAAGGAGTAACACTAAATCCACCCTATCCACGAGGCCTCTTGGCCCCCTCTCAACCCTCTCCGAATCGCGAACCATCTCAATCTGCCGAGAAATGTCGACAACCTCATCAAAAGTAGCACCAGACACTCTCTCTCTGGTCATAAACAATCGAAGGTGAAAAGTGAGGCCATATATAAACCTCCTGATCATCTCTCTGTCTATAGGAACCAACCAGATAGCATGACGGCCCAACTCTAAGAATCGCATCTCATACTGCATCACAAACATATCACCCTAACGAAGATGCTCAAACTTCCTGTGCAGATCCTCTCTACGAGACTGAGGCACAAACTTCTCCAGAAAGACAATGGAGAACTGCTGCCAAGTAAGGGGTGTTGCGCCAACTGGCCTACGCCCCTCGTAAGCCTCCCACCAACTGAATGCAGCCCCAGAGAACTGGAAAGTAGTGAATGAGACATCACTGGTCTCCAGAATACCTGATGTATGAAGTATCCCCGGACATTTATCCAAGAAACCATGTGCATCCTCACCCTCTGCACCACTAAAAGACGGAGGCTGGAGTCTCCTAAACCTCTCCAATCTATGTTGCTCATCCTCAGGCATAGCAGGAACCACAAAATCCTAAGCAGCTACAGCCGGTTGGGCTGGTGGTGCCCCCGGTCCCTGAAGTCCCTGAACAACCTGCTCAGATGTGCGGGCAGAGGGAGTCTGAGTGCCTCTCTCGGCCTGAGAAGTGGCTACCGCCGTAGAAATAGAGACCTCCTCAGTAAGGCCACTACACACTAATAGAATCTGAGCTAGGGCCTCTTGAAGGCCAGGAATCACAAGAGGCATAGGTGGTGCCTGAGCTAGTCCCCCTGGAACATCTACCACGGGGACCTGGTCCTGATCTGGAGAAACTGGGGGATCTGCAGGTACTTCCCCGGTTGCTACGCGAGCTGCACCTCTACCCCTACCATGGCCTCGACCGTGGCCTCGGTCTCTCGTGGGTCTGCCTGGTGGTACTGATGTCTGGTCACCCTGTCCGGTAGTGCGAGTCCTCACCATCTGTGAGATAATCAAACAATAGAATTTTAGTTACCAGAATCAACAGATTCGCACGACAAGAATTCAAGAATGTGAGATTTTCCTAAGGGTTCTGTAGCTTCTCGAAGATAAGTACGGATGTCTCCGTACCGATCTGCAG
Organism: Nicotiana paniculata; assembly: GCA_005239505.1. NCBI lineage: Eukaryota > Viridiplantae > Streptophyta > Magnoliopsida > Solanales > Solanaceae > Nicotiana > Nicotiana paniculata. The sequence continues at coordinate 24,744 of MDKI01150336.1, read as the reverse complement.
GACTCTACTAAACCTGCCCATGACTCGTGAGACCTATGTAACCTAGGCTCTGATACCAACTTGTCATGATCCAAAACTAACCCTGTCGTGATGGCGCCTATCTTGGTACTAGGAATGCCAACACATTTTCAAAACACATAAATACTTCATTTACAAGATAAGTCAAATATTTTCATAACAGAATCATCATAAAAGAGTTCAAATCAAAATAAATGCGGAAAAAGATAGCCCAAAATCGGGGTGTCACTAAGTCATGAGCTTCAAAACCAGACTAGAATCAGAGTTTACAATGTTCCACCAAATGCCAAAAACAGAAATAAAAGATAACAATGGAGGAAAGTTAAGGGTTGTGGACGCCGACAACTACCTCGTATGTCTCCGACAACCAAAAGTGCACGAACTCAACAATATCTGCGAACGGTCTCACCTGGATCTGCACACAAGGTGCATGGAGTAACGTGAGTACTTCCAACTCAGTAAGTAATAAAATTAAATACGGAACTGAGAAAATAAAATCGATCTACACAAAATACAGTTCTTTCAGAAATTTCAGTAAAGGAAATTATGCATGTTTTCAAACCGGTGTTTTACCATCAAAACATTTCGAGCTCTAGTGAAACAGTGTAAGTCCTATAAAACATCACAACATCAACGACTGGCAACAAAGTGCAACAATAAATAAAAACAAACTACAACCTCACAGGGATACTATCACTCATCTATCTCGACAGCTCAATCGCTCGGCTCTCAGCCTCAATACTCATAATCAAGGTACTTGTGCTCACTGGGGGTGTTCAGACTCCGGAGGGGCTCCTACAGCCTAAGCGTTATATTGTTGCGGTATGCAGCCCGACCCAATACTGCTGCGGCGTGCAGTCCGATCCATATATTATTGCAACGTGCAACCCGATCCAAGTACTGTTGCGGCGTGCAACCCGATACGATAAAAATGGCCCGAAGGCTTGTTGCAGCGTGCAACTCGATCCAACATTACTGCGGCGCGCAGTCCAATCCAACATATCTCACACATCTCTCAACCTGGCACTCAGGCCCTATATCAGTCACCAGCCTCTCCAGCCTCACAAATATCACAATAACAACCCAAACAGAGAATATAAAAAGCATTAATCAGATCATGAAAGTGAGCTGAGATAAAATGCATAAGCAAACGGTGAATGAGTATAAGACAACAATTTAGCAGTCAATACAACAAATTCACGACCATTGCGGGTCCGAACAATGTTTTCATATAGCCTAAGCATAGTTTCTTCTATGTAAGACAGTCAATAACTCGAAAACAAATATGAACAGGTAATAACAACGGGCTATTTGACTTTACAGTCTACCAGGACGGACCAAGTCTCAATCCCACACGGTGCACGCTGATACGTCGTCACCTAGCATGTGTATCACCTCTAAATATCAAAATCATATGAATTTTTCAGGGTTTCATACCCTCAAGACTAGATTTAAGACCGTTACTTACCTTAATCTGAACAAATCTCTACTTCAAGACTAGATTTAAGACCGTTACTTACCTTAATCTGAACAAATCTCTACTCCACAATGCTCTTGCCTCTTGATTCGGTCTCTAAATGCTCCTAATCTAGTCACAACCAGTACAATACCATTAATATATGCTAAAGGAATCAATTCCACAAGAAAACTACTAATTAGACTCAAAACCCTGAAATTGACTCAATCCCTGCCCCTGGGCCCACGTCTCGAATTCCGACAAGAGTCACAAAATCCAAAAGCCCATTCACTCACGAGTCTACCCATATGAAATTTATCAAAATCCGAAATCATTTGGTCCCTCAAATCCCCAAATTACACTCTCCAATATCCCAAGCCCTAACCCCCTATTTTCACTCTTAAATCCCACTAATTAGATGAGAAAACAACGGAGAAACACCATAGCTAGGAGTATTAGAGCTCAAGCAACTTAACTCAGTGAAAAAATCTTGAATCCCCTTCAAAAATACCCCAAAAGCTCCAAGGTCCTACTCGAAAATGGTGCAAATGAGCAAAAATTCGCGAAGTCTTCTATTTATAGGTTCTGCCCAAGCCTTTTGCACCTGCGGTGCCGCTTTGTCTCAAAAATATCTATTTCTGCGGAAAAGCACTTACATCCCCATCTCTGCACCTGCACTCCATGTCCACTTCTGCGACCTCGCAGGTGCGAAAAAGACCTTGCACCTGCGGCCACTGCCAGTTCTCCTCTCTTCCGCTTCTACGGGCAATTACCTGCTTCTACGGGTTTGCTCATGCGATTCCCCAATCCAACACACTTTCGCACCTGCATCAATCCCGCCGCACAAGCGGCATCACACCTGCAATGATACCCTCGCATGTGCGATTACACCAGCAACATGCCCACTTCAACAATTCCTCAAACTTCAAACTTGATCCGTTAACCACCTGAAACACACCCGAGGCCCTCAGGACCTCAACCAAACATGGAAAGAAGTCATATAACCCAATACGAACTTAGTCGAACCTTCGAATCACTCAAAACACCAAATTATCCTCGGATTCAAGCCTAAGAACTTCTAAATTTCCAAATTCCGCAAACAACACCGAAACCTACCAAACCGCGTCCAAATAACCTAAAATTTTACACACACATCACAAATGACACCACGAACCTACTCCATCTTTCATAAATCCATTCCGACTCCGATATCAAATTTTCCACTGCCGGCCAAAATCACCAAATTTCCAACCTCCGCCAATTCAAGCCTAATTCCACTACGGACCTCAAAATCACATTCCAGACGCGCTCCTAAGTCCAAAATCACCTAATGTAGCTAACAGAATCATCAAAATTCAAATCCGATATCGTTTACATATATGTCAACATCCATTTGAGTTTTCTAACTTAAGCTTCTAAATAAGAGACTAAGTGTCTCAATTCATTCCGAAACCACTCCGTACCCAAACCAACTAACCTGATATATCATAATATAGCTGAAAAACACAAAGGAAGTAGAAATGGGGAAACTACCGGCGGGTCATTACAGTTTAGTTACAAATTGTGATTTAGGTGCTCTACTAGTATGGCAAGTCCGTTACGTGTTGTGATTTTGTTTCACGGAATTGAGTTAGTGGAAGGTTTCGGTTGGTATGATGTGTATTCTACTTGTGATACAGAGCTAAGAACGGGATCCTCGTGTTTTCATGTGGTTTGATATGCTTGAACCAGGCTACCTGCCGCAGTGGAGTTATATTAGGATGAGATCCTTGTAAAATTCATATGTTTTGATTATCCCTTGTGGAATTGATTCATAGTATGGTACTGAAAGAGAGTTGTGTTTGTTGGGCTTGTTTGATAGTTCTCGTGTATTTCTCTTTGCATATTCAATTATATTTGCATTGTGCTTATTGGGTTTTAGCTTGTGAGGTGTGTGCCTAGGTGGCATTAGATGTGACTTGTCGATTTGAGTGAATGGTTATGGGATCTTCATGTCCTTGCATCGTTTTCATTTGTTGTAAAGATTTGGAATAAGGTTCTAGTTGATATGAGGTTAATTGTCGGTGCTAGATTTCATTATTGGCACTTATGGTGGTTAGAAGTATTGCTATGGGCATATGCATGATGTGTTACGTCGTGTGGTTGTACTTTGTGGGTGTATACATGAGTCATTGCAGCTGGTTGAGGCTGATATCATGTGTTAATGTGGGAGTCGGGTCTTTGAGAAATGATCAAATGGTGAAAAAATTGGTTCTAAGGCTTATCGGTGTGGGTGGAAGGAAATATTTTCTGTTGAGATGGTGTTGGCGGGCTGATGTGGATTGGGGTGACATGGGATCACCCTGCGAGGATGAACATTTATTTAAGAGGTGGATAATGTAACGACACGGCCGATCGTTTTGAGTTTGGCATCTCGTTCAGTGACGTAAGGTCTCGAGCAGCTTCGTGTCATGTATTATGACTAGCGTGTATGGCCGAGTTCAATTTTTGGATGATTCGAGATTAATTTGGAAGAACAATTCTTATTTTAGAAGCTAAAGTAAAGAGAGTTGACCGGAGTTTGAATTTTGTATTGACGACTCCAGAATAGTGTCTTGACGATTCCAATAGCTTTGCATGGTTATTTTTTGACTTAGGCGTATGTCCGGATTTGGATTTGGAGGTTCGTAGGTTGATTTGGTGCATTTTGGCAAAAAATGGAAAGTTGAAGGTTTGGAAGGTTGAGAGGTTTGATCAGAAGTTGACTTTGTGGATATCGGGCTCGAATCGAGATTCTGAGAGTTGAAATAGCTCTGTTATGTCATTTGGGACTTGCATGAAAAAATTGATGTTTATCCAGATTGATTTGATATAATTCGGCGCGAGTTGTAGAAGTTGAAAGTTCATAAGTTTATTAAGTTCGATTTGGGATGCGATTCGTAGTTTTGATGTTGATTGATGTGATTTGTAGCCTTGAGCTGGTCCATTTTATGTTGCAAAAATTGTTGGTTTGTCTGGACGGGGTTCCGGTGCCTCGGGTGTGTTTCGAATGGGCTACGGGCCATTTCGTCATGCTTTAGACTTGTTGGTTTCTGGTGTGATTGTTGCTGTTCGCGATTAGGAAGATGAAGACATGATCGCGATGTGATTCTGGGAGCTCAACGTTTTTGTTCACCGTGGTCACAACTGTGTGCATGCGATCGCGAAGGTTCAGTTGGTTGTGGTCCGCGTTCACGATGTGTCTTCCATGTTCACGTAGAGATAGAGTTGGAATGGGCATCAGGATTTGTTGTCTGCGTGGGTTGCACCATGTTCGCGAAGTGTGCGGAAGATATGTGAGAAGCGTTCGCGACTGAGATTACGTCTTTGCAAAGGGATTATTGGTATCTTATATTTTTATGCATCACGATCGTGTAAGAGAAACACCTAGGCAGAATATAAGTACTTTATTTTGAGGGTTTTTGATATTTTATCACTTTTTAAGTTAAAAAGCTCGAATTTGGGCGATTTTGGAGGGGATTTTCATATGTTGGATTAGGGTAAGTATTCTTTATCCGGATTTGATTATATTTCGTGATTCCGTCTTTATTTTTAACATTAAATTAGTGATTTGAATGGGAGAAATCGAGATTTTTTGTACAAACTTTTAAAAATGTAAAATGAGGATTTGAAGGCCTATTTGATGTCTGAATTGGATAATTTTGGTATGGTTGAACTCGTATCGGAATGGGTGTTCGAATTTTTTGAATTTTGTCGGGTTCCAAGGTGTGGGCCTGGGGTTGAATTTTTTTAGTTTTCATTAAAGATCGAAACTTTATTTTCCGGAATTGTTTCTAATGGTTTTTGTTTATGATATCATGTTATTTTGGCTAGATTTGAGCCGTCCGGAGATTTTTTTCACACGAAAGGGTCATTTTAGATTATTGATTTGGCTTATTTGAGGTAAGTATTTTGCCTAACTTTGTGTGGGGGAAACTACCCCTTAGGATTTGAATCATTTGTGTTATTTGTGTTATGTGAAAGTTGTGTACGCGAGGCTACGAGTACATACTTGGGTTTATATGTGAATTGATCGATTTAGACTCTTAGGTTTCTTTCATGTATTTATTTGGAATTGTTAGCACATAGTATATCTTTATTCATCATGTCTACTATCGCATAATTTATTTGATGTTGTCGTTACATGTCACATTTTTTACTTGTCGAGTTTGATCTTATATGCCTTATTTGAAGTTTTTACCACTTTTATCATTATGTAATTTATTTTATTGTTGAGTTACTCTTAGTTGAAATTGTTGTTACATGATATCCTTTTGTTTCCGGGTTATTCTCATGCATTTAGACGCAGTACTATTTCGTGTCATCTCTTTCTTTATTAGCCTAATTCATGCACTAGAATACAAATTTGACATTTCATGGAAATACTTTCACTATCGAGTTTATCCTTAACAAATAATTTGAATTGGGGTTATCGAAAATCATTTATCTATTTTAATTTAAGTTGTGTTTAAAGGGGGTGTTGTTCCTTGTTGAGTTACTTTCCCGTTCATTTTGTTGTTATTGAGATTCTATACACATTGTGTTAGAGTCGTGAGCTATTTGTTATGGAAATGTTGATATTGTTGGATCTTTGGAAAGGTTTTGGCGTATGGGCACTTGTGGTACGAGTTGATATGTCGTGAAATTGTGATGTTAGCACATGTGAATCGTTGTATGGTTTGGTTGTTGTTATGCGGAGTATAAGGGTGGCATTTTACCGTTATTGTTATACGGAGCCCCAAGGGTGTCATCTCACTGTTGTTGAATGTAAGGAGTGATACGAGCTGCTATTGTGTTATTGTCCGGACAGAGCGATAAGGGTAGCTATTATACGGAGTGATACAAGTGGCTAATGATATTCTTGGGGCGGGTGATACGGGTGGCTATCAGAGAGATAAGGGTGGCACTATCAAGGATGATGTGTGTTGGCTTGGGGATATTGTGTTGGTAATTTTCGTGTGATGGTGTGTTTTTCCTTGTGATCATACACCTTACGTGACTTGTTGCATTTTTTCGATGAGCTACTCGATGACTTTGATATCACTTATTGACTTGAGTTGCAGTAGTACACTCGCACAAGCACACATCGTAGCATGCCACTTATACTAGCTGAGGAATATGAAACTTAGACACTTATTGATCATGACCATGTGTTCTTGTATTATCTGTTTTCATGTGATTGTGAGCATGTGACCACGCCGGGCGGATTGTTAATGTGAGCCTGTGATCATGCCGGGCAGATTGAGATATTGGCACGTGAGTCTATAGTGCGGTTGTGATTTGAGATGTGGGCACAAGGTGCCGCGAACATATGATGGTGGATTGAGACTCGTGACTTGTGACTATTAGATGAGGTATCTCGGGTCGTTTCGTTGTGAAACTTGTGTTAGAACGACTTGATTAATTGGTTGTCATTTGTGTTCCTTATTTAGTTTCAACGGTACTTCACGCTGTTCTTATTGCTTTACTATCTATATCACATGTTTATTCTTGTTTCCATTTACCGATTCCTGCTTTCTATTATTAGCTTTATACTTCTATACTGCACATGTTATTTTGTCTCGTGAGTGTCTTGACTTGTACCTCGTCACTACTCACCGAGGTTAGTCTTGATACTTATTGGGTACAGTCCGTGGTGTACTCATGCTACACTTCTGCACATTTTATGCAATGCCAGGTATTGGAGATATCAGACTCGGGCAGAGTTAGCTTATTGATCGCGAGGATTCAAGGTAAAGCTGCGTGGTCGTCACAGTCCCTTGGAGTTCTTTCATTTCATTTTATTGTCAGTTTGTTATTTGAAAAGTATTGTATTTCAATCTTTGAGATCTTTCCATATACTCGGCTAGAGTTCGTGACTCTGTATTACCTAATCTTGGGAGGCTGTTATGGTTATTTTCGCATAGGCTTATTTCGCTTTTTATTTCGGTACTCATATTAGACTCTGTTTCAAATTATCATTGTTAAAACTGGCTTAATCGCTGCTAGTAATCGGGTCATCTAGTCTTAAAGACTAAGTGTCATCACGACACCTGCGGTGAAATTTTGGATCGTGATACACTCACCAACTAAAGAAGAAAAAATAAATGATAAAATCACTCATTTTCAATAAAAATATTGTTTAGGAAAATATTTTGCATGAAACATTTTCTTTTGTACCAAACACACCCGTAATCTCATGCGTTCGCTGAAGCACTTGAAATTTTTTCTAATGTTCAGGTAGTGTGCGTTTGAAGCTTTGAGTTAGCAAATTGCGGTTTGAGGTGAATGGATTTTTTTTATATAATTTCAGTTGTCCATACATATAATGCAGTAAGTACTATTTTCCATTTCATAAGATATTTCTCTGGGAAATTTGTTGTTGCTTGTGATTTCGATTGGTCATTTGAATCTAAAATGCTAAATTCTTGAGAATTTTTTTCGTTTGCAGTTTCTGTAATTAGTTTTTCTTTATAAGCTGCCTTTGTTATTATTACGATTCTAAAGGGTAAACAAAAATTCTTAGTCTCTATATAAGATTACTATTTTTTTAAACAAGTAATCTGGATGCTAGCTCCACTATCAAACTTAAGAAACAACTAGCTAGGTGATGAAAAGAAGAACTGTACTTAGTACTTGCCCCTTAATTATTGACATTAACAGAACAGTATAATTAGTTGAATAAAGTATTGTTTAGTTATTAGAAATTCCACTAGTATTAATAGTAAACTAGTATAAGTATCCATGCGATACGCAGTTCGTATCAAAGAATATTGAATTGTGATCGGGTTTATTTGAACATACTAAAGTGTAGTGTGTCACGATCCAAAATTCAACTAGTCGTGATGATACCTAACCCGACCCGCTAGGTAAACTAATTAGCAATAATCCAAAATGATGAAATAACTGAGTTGTTATACAAAATCCCAAGGACTGATAGTACAAATCATGAGCTTCTAAGGTTTAGAGTTTACAAAGATGGTATGAAAAAAATACGTCATTTGTTTGAAATATACATGAATAGATTAATAATTCTGAAGCTACCGAGACCTAGTGCTAGCTATAACCGGAATGCGGGTACGTCTTCAATGCCAGCTCCTGTCATACACAGCAACATCAACATACAAAATCTACACGCAAGGTGCAGAAGTGTAGTATGAGTACAGCCGGCCCCATATATTCAATAAGTAACAACCCTAATCTTAGGTTGAAAGTATTGACGAGCTTGGACAATGGTCAGAATCAAACACTAACAGCGAGGAACAACTCGTAACAATATAAATAAAGCGGTGCAAGTAATAACTCAAAAATACGATGCTCAGCTCGTTCACAGTTACGGAAGATAGGTCTCACGATTCGAATTTCCCACCGCCGGGACCGTGATGGTGCCTAACATTGAGCCCGCTAAGCAAGACAACGTTAACGTTTATTTACCTTATTCATTTATTTTTAACAGACAACAGGTGATGTACAAATCAGCGGAAATAAAAGTGCGAAAGAAAATAAAGTCTAACAACTTAATTAAATGCCATTACGAAATTCATAATACTAAACCCAGAATTTGGTGTCACAACTTCATGGACTGTCTATGAACACTACATATAAGGGTCTGAACAAAATAAATGCAACTGTCTCAGAATAAAGAAGAGCAAAATGGAAAATAAAGTAGGAGGGGATGCCAAGGCCTGCGGACGCCTGCAAGACTACCTCGGAATCTCCAATGGGCTGAAGGCAGCCTCCTCACTCTAAGGTCCGTAGGGTCCTGTACCGGGATCTGCACAAAAGTACAGAGTGTAGCATCAGTACAACCGACCCCATGTACCGAGTAAGTGTCGAGCCTAACCTCGGCGAAGTAGTGACGAGGCTAGGACACGACAACCAACTAATCTGTGCAGTTTAATCATATACGGAGAAAATAATAATAACAAGAAATAAGCAGCTAAATACAAAGAAAGGGGAACATGCTGAGGGGAGAAAATATCAAATAATGAAAATAACGAAGTAAATCAACAAATTAGATATCAACTTAAACAACAGAAGTAACAACACAAAAACAAGTGCACGACATCACCCTTCGTGCTTTTACTCTCATCCTCACCAAATAATAAATATAATGCACGGCATCACCCTTCGTGTTGTTACTCTCATCCTCACCAAATAAAAAATAGAATGCACGGCATCACCTTTCGTGATTTTACTCTCATCCTCACAATAAATCAATAGAAACGGCACGACATCACCCTTCGTGCTTTTAAATTCATAACATGACACAACATCACCCTTCGTGCTTTTACTCTCATCCTCACCAAATAATAAATATAATGCACGGCATCACCCTTCGTGTTGTTACTCTCATCCTCACCAAATAAAAAATAGAATGCACGGCATCACCTTTCGTGATTTTACTCTCATCCTCACAATAAATCAATAGAAACGGCACGACATCACCCTTCGTGCTTTTAAATTCATAACATGACACAACATCACCCTTCGTGCTTTTACTCTCATCCTCACAATATTATACACGGAATCACCCTTCGTTCTTTACACTCTTCCTCACCCAAACAAATCAATAACAACAATCCGTCAAGGAAATCAACAATATAAAGTAATAATAAGAACCATAACGTCCCGACAAGGGAGATAATAGTAGAATCAATATCGTCCCGGCAAGGGAAATAGCTATAACCAATCTCACCTAATTCTTCAATTTCACGAAATAATTCTCAACTTGAACCAATACTCGACAATGATCAATACCAAGGAAATTTCTACCAACATGAATAATCATCAAATTAAACTCGAGTAATGTTTAATGAAAAATCATATAAAGTTCAATATTCGACTAACGGGCATGCTTGACACCAAGGTATAGATACTCGTCACCACACCTATACGTTGAACATATCACTAACACGTAGCAAATAAGACACAATACATATTCCCTCAAGCTAAGGTTAAGCCAAACACTTACCTCGAATTGCACGACCAAACTCAAGCCTCAATTACCACTTTCCCTTTTGAATTCGCCTCCAATTAAATTGTATGTAGACATGATCAACTTAATAATATCAATAAATGCTAAATAATTCAACCCCAATGCTTAATTATGGGTTTTCTATCATTCTTCCCAAAAAGTCAAAAATCGACCTCGGGCCCGCTTGGTCAAAAGATTAGGTTCGAACCAAAACCCGATCACCCATGAGCCCGAATATATAATTAGTTTCGGAATCCGACCCAAATCGAGGTCTAAATTCCCAAATTTATAAAATCCCTAATTCTCCTAAAATTCCTAATTTCTACCCTTCAAGAACAAGATTTAGGCCTAGAAATCTAATGGGTGTTAATGCAAAATGAAGAAAACGAGTTTAAGAACACAAACCTAGAACTTGGTGGTGAAATCCCCCTTCAAAAATCTCCCCTAAGCTTCCTTGGTTTTGAAAATAAGAAGGTATGCCTAAAATCCCGTTTTTCTACTGTTTTAAGTGCTGGGCGACAATACTCAGTGCGTTTGCGTGAACACTGACGCGTTCGCGAAGGGCAGCCTATTAGAGGACTTATGCGATCGTAGGAGGAGCTGTGCGATCGTAAGGGGCCGCGTTCTCATATCTCTCCTAGGTTCCTGGCCACCCCTCCCCCCCCCCCCCCCCCCCCCCATAACTGTGCGTTCGCGTTTGACCCAGTGCGTTCGCGTAGAGTAATTTCCCAATGCTCCGCGTTCGCACCCCAGGTCTATGCGTTCGCATGGAGCAAATCCCAGCCCCAGCCCCACTTACTCTTCGTGTTCACGTGGGTTACCACACGTTCGCATATAACAATTTTTTAGACACCAAAAACAACATTCTAACTAGATTTTTCTAAGTCCAAACCACTCCGACACCAATCCGAAACTTACCCGAGCCCTTGGGGTTCAAAACCAAATATGTACACAACCTTAAAAACATCCTACATACTTACTCATGCGATCAAATCGCCAAATAACATTTTAAACAATGAATTTAGCATAAAAATCAAAGGAAAATCTCAAGAACTTTCAAAGTTTCAAATTTCACAACTACAGGTCCGAATCACGTCAAATGACCTCCGTTTCTTACCAAATTTTACAGGCATCACTCAAATACCATATTAAACCTGTACCGGACTCCAAAACAAAAATACGGTCCCGATACCATCAATTTCAAATATAATCAAATTTCCAAAAACTCTTATAATCTCAGTAAAACAATTTTTTTCAAAAATTCATTTCTCGGGCTTGGGACCTCGGAATTCAATTCTGGGCATACACCCAATCCCAAATCCTTCCGGGACCGTCAAATCACGGGTCCGGGTCCGAGTCTGGGTCCGTTTACCTAAAATATTGACCGAAGTCAATTTAAATGCAATTTTAAAGGAAAAATTAGCATTTTCTCAATTTTTCACATAAAAGCTTTCCGGTTATACGCCTGGACTGTGCACACAAAATGAGGTGAGACAAAAGGAGTTTTTCAAGGCCTCGGAACACAGTTTTGACTTATAAAATGAGAGATGACTTTTTGGGTCATCACGTTCTCCACCTATAAAACAAACGTTGGTCCTCAAACAGACATAGAAAAGTACCTGAATCGGGGAAAAGAGGGGGATACCGGCTCCGCATATCGGACTCGGAATCCCAGGTAGCTGCCTCGGCAAGCTAACCTCTCCACTGAACACGAACCGAAGGATGAATCTTCGATCTCAACTGACGAACCTGCCGGTCTAATATGGCTACTGGCTCCTCCTGATAGGTCAAATCCTTGTCCAACTGGACACTGCTGAAGTCTAACACATGGGATGGATCGCCGTGATACTTCCGAAGCATAGACACATGAAACACTGGATGCACAACTGATAAATTCGATGGCAACGCAAGTTTGTAAGACACCTCTCCCACTCTACCAAGGATCTAAAACGGGCCAATGTACCTAGGGCTTAGCTTTCCCTTCTTCCCCGATCTCATCACGCCCTTCATGGGCGACACCCAAAGAAACACCCGCTCTCCGACCATAAATGCCACATCACGAACTCTGTGGTTGGCATAACTCTTCTGCATGGACTGAGCTGTACGAAGTCTATCCTGAATGATCTTAACCTTATCCAAGGCATCCTGCACTAAGTCTATACCCAACAACCGATCCTCTCCTGACTTAAACCATCCAACCGGCGGCCGAAACCACCTACCATATAATGCCTCATAAGGGGCTATCTGAATGCTCGACTGATAATTGTTGTTGTAGGCAAACTCAGCTCATGGCAAGAACTGATCCCAAGAGCCTCCAAAGTCAATAACACATGCTCGTAGCATATCCTCCAAAATCTGAATAGTACGCTCGGACTGTCCGACCGTCTGAGGATGAAACGCTGTGCTCAACTCAACTCTCGTGCCCAACTCACGCTGAACTGCCCTCCAGAAATATGAGGTAAACTGCGTACCTCGTTCAGAAATAATAGACACGGGAACACCATGAAGATGAACAATCTCCCTAATGTAGATCTCTTCCAATCTCTCCGAAGAATATGAAACTGTCACAGGGAGGAAATGTGCTGACTTGGTCAGCCTATCCACAATAACCCATACTGCATCGAACATCCTCTGAGTCCGTGGGAGACCAACAAAGAAATCCATAGTGATACGCTCCCATTTCCACTCAGGAATATCAATCTTGTGAAGCAATCCACCAGGCCTCTGATGCTCATACTTAACCTGCTGACAATTCAAAAACCGAGCTACATATGCCACAATATCCTTCTTCATCCTCCTCAACCAATAGTGCTGCCGCAAATCCTGATACATCTTTGCGGGGCCCAGATGAATGGAGTACCGGGAACTATGGGCCTCTTCTAAAATCGACTCACGAATTCTATCCACATTGGGCACATAAATACGACCCTGCATCCGTAAAACCCCATCGTCACCAACTGTAACCTGCTTGGCACTATCGTGCCGCACCGTTTCCCTATGGACACACAAATGAGGATCATCATACTGCCGATCTCCAATACGATCAAATAAAAAGAGCGAGCAACTGTATAAGCTAGAACACGGCCGGGATCGAAAACATCCAATCTCATGAACCGATTGGCTAAAGCCAGAACATCCAAAGCAAGCGGTCTCTCCCCGACCAGAATGTAAGCAAGGCTATCCATACTGGTTGACTTCCTACTCAAAGCATCGGCCACCACATTGGCCTTCCCCGGATGATATAAGATGGTGATGTCATAGTCTTCAACAGCTCCAACCATCTCTTTTTCCTCAAATTCAACTCTTTCTGCTTGAACAAGTGTTGCAAACTCTTATGATCCGTGAACACCTCACATGACACGCCATACGGATAATGCCTCCAAATCTTCAGCGCGTGGACAATGGCTACTAACTCCAAGTCATGAACTGGATAATTCTTCTCGTGGATCTTCAACTGATGTGAAGCATATGCAATAACATCCTGCATCAACACTGCACCAAGTCGAACCCGAGATGCATCACAATACACAGTATATGGCCCTGAACCTGTGGGCAAAACTAACACCAGCGCCGTAGTCAAAGTTGTCTTGAGCTTTTGGAAGCTTGCCTCACACTCCTATGACCACCTGAACTGGTCACCCTTCTGAGTCAACCTGGTCATCGGGGTTGCAATAGATGAAAACCCATCCACAAACCGACGGAAATAGCCCGCCAAACCCGAGAAACTCCGGATCTCTGTAGCTGATGTGGGTCTAGGCCAATCCTTGACTACTGAAATCTTCTTAGGATCCACCTGAATACCCTCCGCTGATACAACATGACCTAGGAATGCAACTGAACTCAACCAAAATTCACATTTCGAAAACTTAGCATATAACTGACTGTCCTTCAGAGAATGGAGAACGACTCGAATGTGCTGCTCATGCTCCTCCCGGCTGCGGGAATAAATCAGAATATCATCAATGAAGACAATCACGAAGGAATCCAAATAAGGCCTGAACACTCGGTTCATCAAAATGAAAGTTGTTGGGGCATTTGTCAACCCGAACGGCATCACTAAGAACTCATAATGCCCGTACCGAGTGCGAAAAGTTGTCTTAGGGACATAGGATGCCCTAATCCTCAAATGATGGTAGCCAGATCTCAAATCAATCTTCGAAAATACCTTCGCACCCTGAAGCTGATCAAGGAAATCATCAATCCTCGGCAACAAATACTTATTCTTGATGGTAACCTTGTTCAACTGCCGATAATCTATGCACATCCTCATCGACCCATCCTTCTTCTTAACAAACAACATCGGCGCACCCCAAGGCGAGACACTAGGCCTAATAAAGCCTTTATCAAGCAAGTCCTGCAACTTTTCTTTCAACTCCTTTAACTCTGTCGGGTCCATACGATATGGCGAAAAAGAAATGGGCTGAGTGCCCGGAGCCAAATCAATGCAAAAGTCAATATCCCTGTCGGGTGGCACCCGGCAGGTCTGCAGGAAACACCTCTGGAAACTCACGGAAAATGGGCACAGACTCCATAGAAGGAACCTCAACACTAGAATCACGAACATAGGAAAAATAGGCTAAACATCCCTTCTCGACCATACGCCGAGCCTTCATATATGAGATAACCCTGCTGGAAGAATGACCAGGCGTCCCTCTCCACTCCAGTCGAGGCAACCCCGACAATGCTAAGATCACGGTCTTGGCATGACAGTCCAGTATGGCATGATAAGGCGACATCTAATCCATTCCCAAAATAACATCAAAATCTACCATATCAAGGAGTAGAAGATCTACACTAGTCTCAAGACCACCAATAACCACTACACACGAATGGTAGACACGATCTACCATAATAGAATCACCCACCGGTGAAGACACATATACAGGAGTACTCAGAGAATCACGTGGCATAACCAAATAAGGAGAAAATAAGATGACACATAGGAATATGTGGACCCTGGATCAAATAAAACCGAAGCATCCCTGCTGCAAACTGAAACCATATCTGTGATAACCGCATCGGTGGCCTCAGCCTCAGGTCTGGCTGGAATAACATAACATCAGGGCTGGGCCCCACCAATCTGAACTACATCCCTGGGACGGCCCCTTCTTGCTGACCTCTACCTCTTGTAGCCTGGCCTCCACCTCTAACTGCCTGACCTCCACCTCTAGCACCTCGACTCCCACCTCTGGCAGGCTGATCGGGTGGTGGAACACCTGGTACGGGAACCATAGCACGAGAACCTTGGTGTTGAGAACTACTCGAGGCTCGAGGGAAAAATCTAACAATGTGCCCCGGACCACCACAAGTGTAACCAGATCTCGGATGCTGAGATTTCTGGCCTTGAAAGTGACCTTGACGACCTGAGTATCCACCCTGAAAACTCTGGAGCGGTGGTGCACTGATAGGAGCTGGTGGTGCACTATAGCGCAACTGATCAGAATATTGCATGTGGGAACCATGACCACCTGGAGCACTGCGAGAAACCTAAAGTGCTGACTGAAATGGCCTAGGAGGATGGCCCCTAGCAAAAGAATCCCTGCCTCCAGATGAGACACCACTGAATCGGCCAAAATGATGAGGCCTCTTATCAGACCTCTAACCACTCCCCTGTGATAGAATCATTTCGACTCGTCTGGCCATATTGGCTGCATACTGAAAGGAGATATCACTTCCTGCCTCTCTAGCCACCTGCAATCTGATCGGCTGAGCTTGTCCCTCAATAAAACTCCTCACCCTCTCTCGGTCGGTAGGAAGTATCATAATAGCATGACGGTCCAAGGTAATGAATCTAGTCTCATACTGAGTGACGGTCATAGAACCCTATTGGAGACACTCAAAATGCCTCCTATAATCCTCTCTCTAAGTGATAGGGAGAAACTTATCCATAAACAAATCGGAGAACTAGGCCCAAGTAAAAAGGGGTGATCCAGCTGGTCTAGCCAAACAATAATCTCTCCACCAGGTCTTTGGCGGGACCTGACAGACGAAAAGTAGCAAAGTCGACCCTATTGATCTCCACTATCCCCATGTTTTGTAGAACCTCGTGGGTCCTATACAAATAGTCCTGGGGATCCTCTGAAGATTCACCTCTATAAGTAGTAGTAAATAGCTTGGTGAACAGGTCCAACCTCCACAAAGCATCAGCAGACATAGTTGCTCCATCACCGGTCTGAGCCACAATACCCGGCTGAACTACCCCAGCTGTCTGAGGTGCTGGAGTGTGGAACTGAGAAGCTAAATGCTCCGGAGTGTGAGTAGCGGGAGTCTGGGCTCCTCCCCCAGCCTGAGAGACGACTGGTGTTGTAGGAAGTAAACCTTTCTGAGCAACGCTCTCCATGAGGCCCACTAGAAGGACTAGAGCATCCTGGAGTACCGGGGTGGCAATGAACCCCTCGGGAACCTGAGCTGGTCCAACCGGGACTGTCTGGGCAGGAACCTCATCAGCAAACTCTACCTGAGGCTCCGCCTAGGGCTGCTGCTCTGGGCTGGGCTCTGCCGTTGCCTCGGCCTCGTCCTCGGCCCCTCGTAGGATCTGCCACTGGAGACTCGAGCTGCTGATCAGTGGATGAAGAAGCACGTGTTCTCGCCATCCTCGAGACAATAGAGTATAAATTTAATTAGTATTGAGAAATCAAATTGCACGATAGAAATAATAATAGATGTGAAGTCATTCCTAAATTTTGTAGCCTCTGGGGGATAAGCAAAGACGTCTCCTTACCGATCCCTGAAACTCTACTAAGCTTGTCCGTGAATTGTGAGACCTAAGCAACCTAGTGCTCTGATACCAACTTGTCACGACCCGAATTTCCCACCGTCGGGACCGTGATGGCGCCCAACATTGAACCCGCTCGGCAAGCCAATGTTAATGTTTATTTACCTTATTCATTTATTTTTAACAGACAACAGGTGATGTACAAATCAGTGGAAATAATGAGCGAAAGAAAACAAAGTCTAACAACTTGATTAAATGCCATTACGAAATTCAGAATACTAAACCCAGAATTTGGTGTCACAACTTCACGGACTGTCTATGAACACTACATATAAGGGTCTGAACAAAATAAATACATTTGTCTTAGAATAAAGAAGAACATAATGGAAAATAAAGTAGGAGGGGACGCCAAGGCCTGAGGACGCCTACATGACGACCTCGAAATCTCCAATGGACTGAAGGCAGCCTCCTCACGCTAAGGTCCTTAGGGTCCTGTACCGGGATCTGCACAAAAGTGCAGAGTGTAGCATTAGTACAACCGACCCCATATACCGAGTAAGTGTCGAGCCTAACCTCGGCGAAGTAGAGACGAGTCTAAGACACGACAACCAACTAAACCTGTGCAGTTTAATCATATACGGAGAAAATAATAACAACAAGAAATAAGCAGCTAAATACAAAGAAAGGGGAACATGCTGAGGGAAGGAAATATCAAATAATGGAAATTACGAAGTAAAGCAAAAAATTAGATATCAATTTAAACAACAGAAGTAACAGCACAAAAATAAGTGCACGACATCACCCTTCGTGCTTTTACTCTCATCCTCACCAAATAATAAATATAATGCACGGCATCACCCTTCGTGCTTTTAGTCTCATCCTGACCAAATAACAAATAGAATGCACGACATCACTCTTCGTGCTTTTACTCTCATCCTCATAATAAATCAATAGAAACGGAACGACATCACCCTTCGTGCTTTTAAATTCATAACATGGAACGACATCACCCTTCATGCTTTTACTCTCATCCTCACAATATTATACACGGCATCACCCTTCGTGCTTTACACTCTTCCTCACCCAAACAAATCAATAACAACAATCCGGCAAGGAAATCAACAATATAAAATAATAATAAGAACCATAACGTCCCTGCAAGAGAGCTAACAATAGAATCAATATTGTCCCGGCAAGGGAAATAGCTATAACAAATCTCACCTGGTTATTCAATTTCACGAAATAATTCTCAACTTGAACCAATACTCGACAATGATCAATACCAAGGAAAACTCTACCAACATGAATAATCATCAAATTAAACTCGAGTAATGTTTAATGAAAAATCACATAAAGTTCAATATTCGACTCACGGGCATGCTTGACACCAACGTATAGTTACTCATCACCACACCTATACGTTGAACATATCACTAACACGTAGCAAATAAGACACAATACCTATTCCCTCAATCTAAGGTTAAGCCAAACACTTACCCCGAATTCCACGACCAAACTCAAGCCTCAATTACCGCTTTCCCTTTATAATTCGCCTCCAATTCAATTGTATCTAGACATAATCAGCTTAATAATATTAATAAATTCTAAATAATTCAACCCCAATGCTTAATTATGGGTTTTCTATCATTCTTCCCAAAAAGTAAAAAATCGACCTCGGGCCCGCTTGGTCAAAACACGAGGTCCGAACCAAAACCCGATCACCCATTCACCCACGAGCCCGAATATATAATTAGTTTCGAAATCCGACCCCAAATCGAGGTCTAAATTCCTAAATTTGTAAAACCCATAATTCTCCTAAAATCCCTAATTTTTACCCTTCAAGAACAAGTTTTAGGCCTAGAAATCTAATGGGTGTTAATGGAAAATGAAGAAAACGAGTTTAAGAACACAAAGCTAGAACTTGGTGGTGAAATCCCCCTTCAAAAATCGTCCCTAAGCTTCCTTGGTTTAGAAAATATCAAGTTATGGCTAAAATCCCATTTTTCTACTATTTTAAGTGTTGGGCGACAGTACTCAGTGCGTTCACGAAGGGCATCCTATTAGAGGACTTATGCGATCGCAGGAGGAGTTGTGCATCCGCGAAATCTTAGCCCTGCCCCGCCTTCGCGTTCGCGTATAAGGGGTCGCGTTCGCATAGCTCTCCTAGGTTCCTGCCCTCCTCCCAATAACTGTGCGTTCGTGTTTGACCTGGCGCGTTCGCGTAGAGTAATTTTCCAATGCTCCACGTTTGCACCCCAAGTCTATGCGCTCGCATAGAGAAAATCCCAGCCCCAGCCCTACTTACTCTTCGCTTTCGCGTGGGTTACCACGCGTTCGCATAGAACAATTTTCCAGACACCAGAAACAACATTCTCACTAGATTTTTCTAAGTCCAAACCACTCCGACACCTATCCGAAACGTACCCGAGCTCTCGCGGCTCTAAATCAAACATGTACACAACCTTAAAAAAATGCTATGGACTTACTCGTGTGATCAAATCTCTAAAATAATATTTTAAACAACGAATTTAGCATAAAAATCAAAGGAAAATCTCAAGAACTTTCAAAGTTTCAAATTTCACAACTACGGGTCCGAATCACGTCAAATGACCTCCGTTTCTTACCAAATTTTACAAGCATCACTCAAATACCATATTAAACCTGTACCGGGCTCCGGAACCAAAATACTGGCTCGATACCATCAATTTCAAATATAATCAAATTTCCAAAAACTCTTATAATCTCAGTAAATAATTTCTTTAAAAAATTCATTTCTCGGGCTTGGGATCTCGGAATTCAATTCCAGGCATACGCCCAAGTCCCATATTTTTCTACGGACCCTCCGGGACCGTCAAATCAAGGTTCCTGGTCTATTTACCCAAAATATTGACCGGAGTCAACTTAAATTCAATTTTAAAGGTAAAATTAGCATTTTTCTCAGTTTTTTTCACATAAAAGCTTTCCAGTTATACGCCCGAACTGCGCACGCAAAACGAGGTGAGACAAAAGGAGGTTTTCAAGGCCTTGGAGCACAATTTTGACTTATAAAATGAGAAATGACTTTTTGGATCATCACAATAGGCATATTTTTCAGGTAAAACAGTAAGAACCCCAAATCTTTCACCGAAATCACCAAAATGTGAGTATTTCAAAAAACTATGATTTTTTCAAAACTTTCAACAACAGATAAGATATTTTAATATCAGATAACATGAGGAAAGTACATCTTTATACCCACATGTCAATCTGCATGTGAAGTCATGAATGTCACAATACTATGTAGCATGAGGAAATACATTTCTATGCATGTATGTAAAATATATGTCAATGCAATGCATCACAGTGAGGAGAAGGTGTTAGGCACTCCTCGAGGTCCATAATGATGGTCCCAACCAAACTCGAATTATGTGAATTAGTCTAAGAAAAGGGAAGAAATTTGGGCAAATAAAATAATTAACGGTAAACAAAGGTGGGGGGCTATGTTTTTTAGCCTAAAGGATCACCTCGTGCAACATAAATAATACTTCGTAAATCCTTCGAGATAGGGTGTTACTCATATTATTCAGTGGGCACAGACTATCATCTCCTGCTACCCGATTACTATCTTTATGTTATTTACCTAAAGCGCACTAACCAATTCTAAGTCGTACTCTATGCGTGCACTACCCATCTTATGGCTATGGTCCAGGAGGCATTTGAACCACTATTTCAGGATGGTTCTAGACTTTAACTTAGATTTCTCAAAAGGGAAAAAAACTAGGCGACATGCAAAACATTTAGGACTTTCACACATAAGCAAATAAGGACGCAAGTTAGCCTCAACATTGAGACAACAAATGCACGCCAAACTGATTATCATTGACAGATTTTAATGAATTAAGGTTGCAGGGTCCTATAGGCAGGATCTCTATGTGATACTGAATTAATGGGCATACAGTTATACAGTTAACCATTCCTTAATACGATTTCCAAAACCTACATAATATTGCCTACTGATTTTAAGCATAAGGGGATTAAACCTATAGGCATGATGTGTAGGTGTTTTACGCGATAATAAATAATGGTAATCAGAAAAGCATATTCAGAATCACGTGTTTGATCCTATGGGCATGTTTTCTAGTGAGGACAATAACACACTATTTGAAAACTCCTGAACAAACGAGCAAGATAATAACGAAACAGATTCAGACCTATAGGCATGCTTTGTACAGTTAATCCGATTTTAGATCCTATAGACATGATTTCTATAATTTATGAATGAGGCAGCATGTAAACAGAATACTGCACGCACATTGAATATACAATTTCCTATAGACATGGTTTCTAACAAGCAGAAATAGAACACAGTTGAACCAAGTATTGAACCTATAGGCAGGATTGCTAACATATAATGATTGAACATAATAGGATACCTATAAGCATGATTTCTAAAACAAGACATACAATAAGATATTATAGGCAATATTTCTACCTCATTCAATGTAAGTATAATATAAAAATCTCTTTCCCAATTTCACTAATACCCCAAAATATTATTAAAATAATTATTACAGACCAAGAATGAATATATTAAATTACAGAGTAGAATAGCTATAGGGAGCCTACAGCAGGCCCAAAATACACCTGGACAGGCCATGTCTTCATTCTCACAATTCACAACAGTTCCAAAGTTACATACTCATAAACACAAAGCAACCAAGAGTTGAGTGATTCACCCAGTGAGCACAAGAAAAGGTTGAGCATATAGAACCAAGGCCCTTGTGGGTCAGAGTTCCCAAGGGCTTCAAGAACCCAGGGCAGTGCTCACACCAGGGTGGTTAACAAAGATAGTTCAAATGAGGGACTAGTGGACCCAATCCTAGTGTGTCAGAGTTCACAAAGGTCTCAAATGAACCCTGAGTAGTGCTCACAATAGGGAGGCCAAAGGATAGAACTTAGGCAGCATTGGCCAAGAGTGGGATTGAAAAGAGTTTAAGTGACAGGGAAAGAAAGGACTAAAACTAGTAAACCAAGAGTTTGGGGGTTCAAACATGATCAAATTGAGTCAACAAGAAGACACTTAAATACATCATAGAACTTGAAAAAGAACTAGTTTAATGAAACTGATAAACACGTTTCATACTCATCACAATAGCAATCACATGCTAAAAAAAGTTGGCAAAGAACATGTTTGCAAGTTTTGCAAACTTATAGGTGCAGAATGAGTTAAAGCATGCTTGAAGTAGGCTAAGTACATAACCTAGTATTATTATCAAGAAATCAGAACAACATCATTGAAAGGGGGAGGGGTATCATATTAGCAAAGGGGTGAACTTACAGTCATAAGTTAAGACACATATACTCAGTAAAATCATGTCAAATAGCAGGTAACATTGTCATAATGGTCTAACTAAAGATGATCCAATTTGTGTCAAAGGTTAAAGCAGCAACATGATGAGATAATTATTCCAAATTACAAACAAACATTAGAGGGGTGTGGGGGTAGATTGATCATGTTGACATAATAGCAAAGAGGCAGATCTCAACTAGCAGTAAGAGTCACATGTATGAGGCATTCACTACAGGGATTCAGGGTAAGGGGATAAACATGTTCATAGGCATTCAAGGGTTGGTGTATTAACTGGATAGACCTTAAGTTAGTTCAAATAACCTCAACACATGTAAAATTAGGAGCAATTAAGTGTTAAAAGGACTAAGACATACAGATGTGATAGAGTTATGCTTAAACACCCTTCAGAAGCATATTGAATAATTAATTCAGTAGTAATCACCTATACAAATCAGGGACATGTAAGGATGAAAGTGCAGAAGTTAAGTGATTCACCAGTTAAGTGAGAAAAAATGCACAAAGTATGGAAGTCCACAGTATATAGCAAGATTTCAGAGCTGACTGGCCTTGGCTTCCAGCCGGCCAAAGTTAGAGTATAGAACGCAAAATTAGAATAACCTTAGGTCTAGTAAGTCTATATTGAGTTCAGAAAGTAGTCGAAGGTCCTCCTAAAGGGAATGTGGGGAAGAGTATATATAGTGATAGAAATCAGCTCATAAACATGAAACATATCTGTCATATGCAAGAAAAATATTCCAGAATCAGTTATAGGTAATTTAGGGCACAAATCAAGGGATTCAGCAAGTTAAGGAAGTACCCAAAAATTATTCAAAATATTTGAGGCAGAAACACATAATACCAGGAATATAAATCATTCACAAAATTATTCAGAATATTTGGGTAAATATTAAAGGAAACACAAATAATACCAAAACAAAAATAGTTCAGAATATTTAAACAAATATTAAAGTAACAATCAGGTAAAACATAATGAAAGAAAGTAATCGAACACAGAAAGGAAAGATTCACCAGAATCGGTAAGAAAAGGAGAAAATTTCAAACCCTAGTTTTAGGAAAAGTGTGAAATCAGTGGAAAATAAAGTAAAAATCGCACAAAATAAGATGAATAGTGTCACGACCCAATTTTCCCTCCGTTGGGTATCGTGATGGCACCTAGTCTTATTTCCCAAGAAATGTCTCTCAAACATAGTTTTCTTCAAGGTAAATGCTTTTCAAATATACTTTTCCAAAGAAAATGTCCTTCAAACATGATTTTCTTCAACATAAACGCTTTTCAAATATACTTTTCCAAAGAAATGTCCTTCAAACATAGTTTTATTCAAGATAAATGCTTTTCAATTGGACTTTCCAAATAAATGTCTTTCAAACATAGTTTCTTTAATAAAATGTACCGGTGTCACGACCCTAAATCCTAAGCCGGCCGTGATGGCGCCTATCATGGAACTAGGCTAGCCAAACATTTCAGACTATCATAATATTTCATAATTTCCCAAAATTAGCAGATTTTAAAAATAGCAAAATGAGATGAACAATTTATACACTTCCCCAGTACCTGGAGTCAAATGTCATGAGCAGCTAGAACTGTAAATACAATGTACAACAAGGTGACTTGCTACTACAAAGCCTGGAGTACAAAAGACAAAAACTATGAAATGAGGAAAAGAAAGGAGGTGAGCCGGGGACGCTGAGCAGCTACCTCGATCCTCGAACAACTCCAAGCACGTCCAGAAATCAACTAGTCAGATGGTCTGGTACCTGGATCTGCACACAGAGGTGCAGGGAGTAACGTGAGTACGCCAACTCAGTAAGTAATCAAAGTAACTAAAAACTTGAGTGTAGTGACGAGCATTTATAAATCATGTAAATCCATATAATGAGTAAAAGTGGAAATGCATAAATTAAGTCATGAATCTACATTCCAAATATTTCATAAAACTCCAGTTTTCATTTTAAAATCTCGCATAAAATCATTTTTCCAACATTATCATCAAAGGCTCAGTGTAAAGAAGAGTGAAAAACACTAGTTTCATAAAATATAAGCCCCTCGGGCATAGTATCACTCACAGTAAAGCCTCTTAGACACTCGTGACTCCACTATCAGTATCTCATGCTCACACTAGACACTCATACTTACCAAGTACCAGGAATACCCATAACTGCTGCGGCGAGCAGCCCGATCCAACACACACACACACACACACACACACACACACACACACACACACACACAC